>JAQQSZ010006978.1:0-13442 GCA_028646595.1 Phalanger gymnotis
TCTTTTTGTCAAGATGTTGGAATGGGGAGGCTGGTTCAAGTTTTTGCTGCGGTGGGGCCTAAATAAATTTCTTGTTGTTTTCTCCTTAGAGAATCTCTCATACCTTGCGATTTCGGACCATCCAAACATATACATGATTATACCTGAGATCATAAATTCGGCCTTCCTACTACAACATCCCAAATATTGGACCATAATGGTGGGAATGGAATTTTTGGCACTGCCATGAGCAGGGGAGAGGCATTTCCTGCAGATGGGGCCTTTCAGCTCTCCTCATAGTGAAACTGGGTCCTGCCCTTCATTTGAATAAAACTCAAAGAACTTACAGGTCACCAAGAGAATACTTTCCATTAGTGTTCCCCTGCTGGGGATTTCTCCAGGCTGAAGGACTCACTAATCAGCCATAGTTCCTGTGACAAGTTACAAATCAAGTGGCAGGGGAATTTATCTTCCTTTAAATTGTCCACCCAAGGGAAAGGAGGTAGTGCAGTGGAGAGAGCACCTGCCCTGAAGTCAGGATGCACCTCAGTTCTAATCTAGCCTCAGATGCTTACTAGCTGTGTATCCCTAATCAAGTCACTTCACTTTGTTTGCCTCCTAAAAAAAATCCACCCTAATTTACCAATGAGTCCATTTGGAACAAGAGAATTTACATAACTGGAGTAAAAAGCGATCAAGTCCTACCCTAGCTCTGCTTCTTCTTACCCATAAGACCTTGGATAATTCATTTAACCTCTATGTTTCAGTTTCCTTATCTAGAAAATGAGAGAATTGGGTGGTATAACTCTTAAGATTCCTTCCAACTCTAAAACTATAATTTCAAATGGAGACACTCTTGCGTTGCCCATCATAACATTATGGAATACAGAGTTGGACAAGACTCCTGAGGTTCCATTTTATGGAGAAAGAAATTAAACTCTTTGAGGTGTTGACTTGCCCCAGGTCACAGGAGTAGAGCAGAGCCAGTATTTGAACTCACCTCAGGGATCTGTGGGGCATTTGTTGTTGTTTCTTCTGGGAGGTATGAGAGTTTTGCACTAAGCCATCCATTTACCCATCCTCCCCAGGCTTCCCCCCGCCCCGCCCCCCCGCCCTACCCGCACCCCCGTTCCAAACAGGATCCACCTGCAGACTGGCCAATGAGAAGAGCCCGGGTCACCAGAACCTGGGAACAGGCTTTCTCTGTGATGCTTTACTGCCACCAAGTGTAACGACGACAGAATCACACAACTCTCTAGAAGCCACCCTCTACCTCTTTACTCCACTGATACCCCACTGTCAAAGAATTAGGAACACAAATTAATTGTATTGGGATAAATGGTAGCCTTTGAAGTGGGACATATCGTGATTTCAGGGCTGTATGTGAGGATGCTCTGCCTCCAAGATTATCACATACATACACACACATACACACACACACACACACACACACCTGCTTGTTGTGTTGAAGCTATAAATTCCTACATCAAGGGACAAAGCCTTCCAGTCCACAAATGTAAATATCCCCTCTAGGAGGAGCAATGTATAGAGAGCCAGGACTGGAGTTGGGAAAACTTGTCTTTCTGAGTTCAAATCTGGCCTCAGACTCTTACTAGCTGTGTGACCCTAGGCAAGTAACCCTGTTTGCCTAAATTTCCTCATCTGGAAAATGAGCTGGAGAAGGAAGTAGCAAAATGCTCCCATTATCTTTGCCAAGAAAACCCCAAATGGGGTCACAAATTGTGGGACATGACTGCAAGGATTGAAAAAAATCCCCTCTCCACAAGGCTGACACTGGAACTTAGATTCACACCTTATACTAAAGCCTTAGATTAGGTCTTCTTCTCAGAGCATGAAGGAGGAAGGAAGAGGACCCAAAGACGTTGGCTACTTGAAAGAGAGTGGGCATAAGGAGAAGAATGAAGAAATGGAAGACAAGTCCCCACTACTTCCCCCAAGAAAAAATGAAATCATACACAAAGTCACAACTTAGGTGGTGTGACAGCTGATCCTGGCAGTGTTCATCAATCAGAACACCGACACATAGAGCTTGTCCCATATTTGAATGCTGGTAGAAGAATGTAATAATTCATACAAAGCATAGCAACTCTGTAAGATAATAGGACAGTTTTATTATCCCCATTTTATTGATGAAGAAACTGAGATTCAGAAAAGTTAGCAATATGGTCTCAGTCAATAATCACCCCCATGCCTCGGTTGCCTTCTTGCCCTGAAACTTCACTTAGCCCTTTTGCCCTTCTCATACCTGAATGTCCTGCCATTCGAGCCCCCTTCTCCAAATTTTGAGTTCCTCATGGGTCTTCCACTTTTTTTAAAGGACCTTGGTCTTTCGTCTCCTTCTGACTCTCTGATCTCTTCTGGACTCCAACATCCACAAAACCCCCGCAGAACAAAGCAAAACTTAGAAACCTCATCAGCTCTCTCAATTTGCCTTCTGAATTTAGTCTTTCTCTCCTTTCAGGGACGACTGCCTTAACAGAATTTGGAACCTTGTGTTTTCTCTCTAAAAGCTAGAGACAAGAGGATCGAGCTTTCCCTTCTTCCAGACTCTCACCAACTCTGCTCCTCACCCAAGCATGGACAATCTAGTTACCAAGAGCCACCAATAAGGATAGTGTCATGCAAATATACTTGAGCCTCTGGTTACACTCATTTGTAGAAAAGCAGCCTGGCAAAGTGCAAATAGTACTGAATGTAAAGTCAAAAAATCTGGATTCAAATCCTACCTCATATGTGTGACCAAAGGCAAATCACAACCTCTCTGAGACTATTTAATCTGTAAAGTCAGAAGTAAAAATATTTGCTCTGCCTACTGAGAAAAGTGCCTTATAATCCTTAAAGCACATTATAATTGTAACTAATTATATAATGATTCAGTTTGTCTCATATAGTCCACTGTCATCAACCAATCCACAAGCATTTATTAAGTACCTGTTGTGTACCAAATAAATAGTGAGCTCTGGAGACACAAAGTCAAAAAATGAAACAATCCCTATTGTCAAGAATCTTGTGTTCTAGCAAGGGAAATAATGTGTGCATACATTGCCTTCTGGGATCACATGTTCAGTCATTTTTCAGTCATGTCTGACTCTTCCTGAACTTGTCCTGAACATTTGGGGTTTCCTTGGCAAAGACACTGGAGTGGTTTGCCCTTTCCTTCTCTAGCTCATTTTACAGATGAGGAAACTGAGGCAAACAAGGTTAAGTGACTTTTGAAGTATCAAACAGCTAGTAAGTATCTGAGGTCAGATTTGAATTCAGGAAGATGAGTCTTCCTGACTCCAGGCCTGGCACTCTAATCATTGCACCACCTAGCTGCCCCCTGAGATTGTAGACAATAAATATAAAATAAGTGCAAAGAATTTGGGGGGGGCAAGAGCGTTTAGGGGGGTCAGGAAAGATTCCTTATAGAAGGTGGTACTTGAACGGAGTCTTGAAGGAAGTAGGGGATTCTCTGAGTTGGAGGTAAGTAGAGAGGACAGAGAACATCCAGATCATCTACGAATAATTTAAAAGGTTGAGCCTTAGTCTTTGAGTTATCGTTTGCTTATAACACAAATCTTCCTCAGCGTGCACATGTGAATCCTGAAATGATTCATTTTATCTCTGCATAGAAATAAATTTTTTTGTTTGTGAAAGAGAATTTAGGCTTCCCATTATGACCAATCATCTTGGCTCTGCTATTAACAAGTTTCACTGCCAATGAATTCATTGCTCAGTGGCTACCCTGGTGGAGAGGAATATCCGTATATTTAATTAAATTCATCTCAGGTAGTAAAAGCAACTAACAAAGTGACAAAGAGGAAGTCCTAATGCATTTGGGTGCAGAAGGAACTACCAAAACTTCTGTCTTTTATGATTATTCACCCTCTAGTTTTGGTTACTACAATGTCAGAGAAGGAAGACAGATGACAAACATCCTGTATTCCTCATCACAATTTTCCATCATCTCATAGACTCAGGGACTCAAAGGTCATGAAAGTGGAAAGGGACCTTGGAGGACCAGAAACCCAGCCTCTCATTTTTCAGATGAGGAATATGAGATCTAGAAATTTCTGTTAATAAAAACCATCCATCAAAAACAAGACAAAGAGATTAGGGATTAAAGAATTTGGATGGGGAGTCGTGGAACCAAAACAAAGTATGAGTGCAAGTGGGAAACTCCGAGTCCAGTCTCAAAAGCTATAAGAATAAATGAGCTATCATATCTAGGATGACTCTTGCAGACAGGGACATATAAAAGTTTACCATTTCAGATTAAAACTAACTGACCCTTGGCATTTTTAGGTTGAGCTTCATTTCTAATTCACCAATTACTCTGCCCCATGAATATGAAAGGCCATTCAAAGGCCTACACATCATCATTGTCAGCCCCGCTGTTGCTTTGGAAACCCCAAGGAACTACCCACTGCCACCACTCTTTATCTTGTTAGCAGGAGAATAGCTGCTTTCTTCAGCATATCCAGTCTGTCTTCAGCTCCTGATACAGACGTTAACCATTAGCCACTGCTATCCTGGGGATTTTGGTAGGATGCTGATGGAAAGGAAAGCTTATAAGATCTCTCTGTGGCCTAAGGTGAGGGGGAGAGGCCAAGACAGAGGTCAAGGCACTCCCCTCCTACCTCCTACCTCATCCCTCCAACCCTAAAGCAATTTCTTCTAAGAGCATCTCTCTCTCCTCTCCTAGACATTCAAATTTTCTTCAATTCTCAACTCATTTCCTGATTGTATACAGGCCTCACAAGGTATTACTGAGTCCTTCACCCAATCAGAGTAGATTACCTGTCACAACTGGCTGAAATGTCTTCAATCACCTCAAGGAAGTATCCAAGCTTTGCTCATACCTAGCTCTGATTGGTTGATTCATTAAAGAAGTGTTCTCACAAAAAAAAAAATAACAACTTCTTAACTGGTATTAATAATAATTTTGTCCTTCCAAAAATAAATAGTAGTCTTATTCTCAGCAACAAGGAAAAACTGGTCATTGCAGTAGAAATCATGGAAACTATGGAAACAAATCATGGAAAGAGGGCTTTACAGTTGGGGGTGAATGACTGCTCAGAATTTGCAATAGAGGATGGGTCGATCAGTATAATTTAGCAGTGTACCCTAAATTTTAAGAAAGTAAATTTTGAAGAGTTCAGATAAAGTACAGTTAAAATTCCATTCTATTTCTAAAATTCATTCTAATTCAAATCTCATTCTAAAATTCTAATTCTATAGAAGTCAATCTAGAAGGGGTAAGAAACTTAAGAATTACATTCTAAAGAACAAAGAAACACAAACTCTGATGAAGAGGAAAACGGGAAGTTGTCTAAAGACACACAAAGTCATCTACAACTTAAATTTGTAAAAGACATACATGAAAGATGGAAGAAATATAGGGCAAATAAAGCTCAACGAAAAAAGCATGGTATGGAGATAAAAGAAGAAAGTCAGGAATTCTGAAGCTCAAAGTGAGCTGAGCCTGGCAGAGAAGGTACAAAACAATAGAGATAAGGGCATGTTTGTTTGTTCACTTGTTTGGTTTTTAAGCTATACTGAGGAAAAGATCGGAGAAGCAAGAGGACTACTTCTAGGAAGATACAAAGAGATAAGGCAGAAAATAATAAGAAACAACCACAATAATAGCAGCTAGTATTTATGCAGTACTTTAAGCTTTGCAAAACAACTTACGAGTGTCGTCTTTTTTGATCCTCACAACTCCAGGGGATAGATGTTATCATTGTCCTCATTTCACAGATGAGGCAGACAGAATTAAATGACTTGCCCAGGATCATACAACTATTATGTATCTGAGGTCTAACTTGAATTCAGCTCCAGGTCCAGCATTCTATCTACTGCACCACATAGCTTCATCTTAAAAGGTAGAGTTATTCAATCCTTAACTTTTTTTCAACCCTTAATTTTGCTTCTATTTTATCTGCCCAGAAGAATTATCTTTGAACTCAAGTGCTAGTTATTGTCCCTCTAAAAATGGGTCAGTGACAAAATGGACAGGAGTTGATGGAAGCAGAAAAAGAAACACTCTGCAAACCTCTCAAGGTCCCCTAGAACCAGGAGAGATGATATAGCAAGTGGAGCCAGAGCGTATACATCTTAATGTTATCATGAAAATTTCTTTGACCTAGCAGATCCCAAGAAAGGATGATGGGAACCCCGCCCCCCATCCCTGAACCACTGGTTTAGACTAGTCCTTACAACATCCCACTTAGAGCATACTACTTTCTCTTCACATCTTGCCATGAGATCACTAAGGGCAGACTCTTATTTTGTATCTTTCTAACTCCAGTAATTAGCATTGTCAATGCTATGCACATGATGGACCTCAATAAATGTTTGTTGAATTGAGCTCCCTTGAAATGAACTGGCATATAGCTGAGAGTCCTGGCAAAAACAAAATAACATTCAGCCCAGAGAAAAGACTCCTCCCGTAGGGCTGAACCAAACTGCCATTCATTGGCTTATACGTCCATCTAGCGGCCTTATGCTAGAATTACATCACAAGTACATCATCTGAGGGATACTTCGATCACATCAATACACAAATAACATTCATTCTTTCATTCTACAAAGACTTATAAAGTACTTATCGCATACAAGTTCCCTTGCTAAATGAAGGGGTAGGGAATGGAGATACAAATCAAAAGACACGGTTGTTGCAATGCTGACTTTCTCAAAAATATGACCATTGTCCTCACGATTCATCATCACATTTTTGCAGGTTTTTCAAACTTTGTAGTGCTTCATCGGCTATGCTGGAGGCCTTTTAAAACAGGTCACTGAGAGGTCATTGTCAAGTCATTCCTGTTGGTGATGATTATGGGGTCATCTTCCCCCTTCTGTGATAAAATCACCTGGACTTCCCAGTCTTGGCCTTGCCACTTTAAGTAGCAGGCAACTTCTGGCAATTCAGTTCACCTCTCCTGGCCTGAGTTTCCAAGTGTATAAGTAGAATGAGAGTGTTGCCCTGACCCAAATCTGATGGAAATACCATGGAGGACGGTGATTTGTCAAGCCTTGGATTTTATAATCTTTCCAGATCACTATCTTTCACATTAGAATGTGAGTGCATTTTTAGTGTCTTTGAATTATGGTTCTTGCACACATGGTGGATCTGAGAATCTGACTTCCCTTCAAAGTGAATGATGTAGAGTGAAGAAGAAATGCAGCTGAGGGTGAGCTTGTCTACACTGTCCTTGTACCGCTTCCCACTCCACACTCACTTTTTAGACCACTAGTTAATATTCCCAGGCTGGCACAAGAGAAGGATGATTGTTAATATAGACTAGGAGAGAGGGGGCAGGGGTGGGAACTGTGTGGATGGGCTTGTGGGGGAGACCTCCTATGGAGCATGCACTGAGCCCCCAGCCACTGCTGGGGACACACAGCTCTCCACAATGAAAGTTAGGGATAATGCAGTAATCCCTTAGTACCATGATAGAAGGGAAGGAAGGGGTGTTACATCCAAAGATGATTGACTACCAAACTGGGAAGAACCATTCTATTAGTGGAATTTTAAAGGGAGAGACAATTTCCACCTTCACTCTCTTTTTCCTCTCTCCTGAGCTGTGGCTTCAGACAGCTGTCCCTTGAACATCTAGGGGGTGGAGTGGGGGCTCTCCTCCCCCTCAAGTGGCTGGAGCGTACACTCATCTAGCTAAGCCCAGGCCTGGGTCTCAGGGCCTTGGATGCCTCTCCTGCTTTGTTGTTCTTTCTCTGAGCATAGGTGACTGAATAGTGAGCGTGAGAGATGGACTTTCCAGAAGTAGTTACCCAGGAGTTCAGAATTCCTGGATGCCTCAGTCAGCAATAATTGGCAATATAAATAGTTTTCTGGGTCATGAAGATGACCACCGACAGAACAATGAGCCCAGCACCTGACTTGCCTTTTCAGAAAACGTGTGACGTGAGAAAGTTGTTTGTTTTTGTTTTTGTTTTTCAAATACAGCCTTGGGTACTTTCTATCTGTGTGACCTTGAGCAAGTCACTTGAGCTCTGTTTAACCTCAGTTTCCTCAACTGTAAAATGGGGATAACACTAGCACTTCTCTCCCAGGGTGAGAAACATAATATGTTTAAAGAGCATAGCCTAATGCCTGGCACATAGTAGGCAATACATAAAAATATTAGTTATTATTGTTGTTGTTTCCATTATTAATACCGTATAGTGCAGAACCAAGTGAAGAAAAAATGGTTGCTTGGTATTTCCATACAATGTTTCAAGTTTTGATATTTTAAGTATCAACCTTCTAGGAAAGTATAATAGGATTTATAGGTTACTGTTTCATGTCTAAGTCTTTGTCGACACAACACACATTTTTGAATCTTTTGCATTGCAAACATTTCTTTCATGTGGAGGAAATAAATAGCTGTCCTATACCAGATCTATAGTATTTTTGGTTCCCTTTTTGAGGAAATTCTAGATATGAGTCAAACCTAACTTTTAAGTAGTTCACTCCCCAGGGGCTTTTCAAGGTAGTTTGGGGGAAGAGGTGGCAAAAAGAGCCATAGACAATGAGAAAGAACCTGACTTCTCTTTACAGGTTAGGCTATTCTGAAGACTTGAACCAGACCTCGCATGATCCCAGAATCAGGGCCTCAGTGAGAGAGGGCAAGAGTCCTTCTGGATGCAGTGGGTCTTTTGTTACCAAAAAAAAAAAATTTTGAATCCCCCTTACTGAAAACCACTGGGACTTAGGGTATTTGTGACCAGAAGCAGTATGTGGTAGTTCAACCATTTTCGGTCATACCAGACTCTTCATAAACCCATTTGGGGCTTTCTTGGCAAAGAAACTGGAATGGTTTGCTATTTTCTTCTGCAGCTCATTTTACAGATGAAGAAACTGAAGCAAACAGGGTTAAGTGACTTACCCAGTTCTAAGAAAAGTCTTCCCAACTCCAGAGCCAGCACTCTGTGCACTATGGCACCACCTAGCTGCCCATGTAATGAGAGGACCTTGGTTTAAATCCCAGCTTTGTTACTTATTAGTGGCATAACATTAGCCATGTAACTTAATTTCTCTGGTGCCTCAGTCTTCATTTACAAAATGAAGGAGCTGGCCTGATGACCTCTTCAGTCTTTAAATTGTGATCAGTCCTATAACCACCTAGTGCCTCTTCAACTCCCATATAGATAACTGAATCTGGGCACTTTCTATTTAGGCATTTCTGGTACCGTCCTAACATCCCACCTCGGTGTGTGAGAAATAGGAAGATAAGGCAGTATTTGGTCTCTGAGTTTATTCAGATCTTGGTCTACTCTATCCCATGGCTCAGGTTAAGCAAAATCTATGCCACTAGATGTCACTAGTAGGCAGATAGTATAGGCATTTGGGAAAGCTAAAAAGGTAAGAATGAGAAAAAGAACAGGCACAGGAAGAAGGAAAAAAAGAAGAGCCAGGAGAGGAGAGAGAACCATACAGTGGAAAGTAGTAGAGTGGCACCCACAGCTGCTTTAAGTATTAGCTGCCCAATATTGTTTCTTTTGGTGCAGGTCAGTGGTGCACAGCCGATAGAGCATTTGTTCTGGAGCCAGGAAGACCTGAGTTCAAATTCAGCCTCAGACACTTACTAGCCATGTGACACGGGGTAAGTCATTCTGTTTGCCTCAGTTTCTTCAACTGTAAAATGGAGATCATAATATTTATTTCCCAAGGTTCTTGTGAGGACCAAATGAAATAATTACCATAAAGCACTTAACACAGTGCCTGGCACATAGCAAGTGCTATGTAAATGTTGGCTATTATTATTAATAGGAAAATGACATGGACTCAAAGAATTGTGATTTATACATGTGTAATGAAATGAGATTAGAGCTGAGAGGGGGAAGAACTACTCCAATGTAGATGTCTGAATACTACTGGTTTGTGAGAGGCAATAGGAAAGGAAACAAGAATTTATTAAGGACCTACTATGATTTACAACAATATTTCTTTTGATCCTTCTGACAGTTCTGGAAAGTAGGTACTCTTGTTATCCTTCTTTTACAATTGAGGAGACCAAAGCAGACAGAGGTTAAGTGACTTACCCAGGGTCACATACCTAGTAAGTACCTGAGGCTGGATTTGAACTCAAGTCTTCTTGACTCTAGGCCCAATGGTCTACCCCTTGGGTCACTCAGCTATGTCTAAGAGACACAGTTCTTTTGATTCCCCTCTGAGGCTAACATTTCTATGTCAGTCCTTCTTGGGATTCTATAAAACAGAGGTCAGCAATCTGGGGCAAGAGGAAGAAGAATAGAAGAGGCTACAGTACTGGGTGGTAAAGCCAGAATCCAAACTTGGGTAGATCCTTTGACTGGCACCGTTTGCGCCATGTCACAGCACTTCTCAGGTCCATGGCTGGATTTGTAGTCAAAGGATATAGGTTCAAATCCTGATTCTACCACTTGATACTGTATGTAATCTTTGAAAGGTTCTAGAAGATTATTCTAAAAGTCCTTGCCCGAGACCATTTTAGAGTTTTAGAATTCCCAGCTACTTAGGAAATTCAGGGGGGGGGGGGCGGGGCAAAGGGACCTATCTTTAAGGTCTTGTCCAAATGACTTGTGCTTATACCTCTAGCCAAAAAAAAAAAATGCCCATGTTGAACTGTCATAAAAATAACAAGCTTTGACCTCCCCCTTCCTTCCAGTCCAGTAGAGAATTTTTGAGCGTAGATTTCTAAAACATATAGACTTCAGGAGATGCTGAGAATACTACTTCAGCTGGAATAGTGGATGGAGAATAGTACTGAGAATCCTAAGTGAGTTGACTGATGCTATACAAGCACTAATTGGAAAAGAATTGAGGCATCGTTCCAGCGTAAGAGAAGGGCAACTAGGTGTTGCAGTGGATAGAGCACCAGCCTGAAGCCAGGAAGATCTGAGTTCAAATCCAGCCTTAGACATTTACTAGCTGTCCCTAAGTGACCCTGGGCAGGTCAATTAAGTTCTATTTACTTCAGTTCCTTATATGTAAAAATGGGGATACCCTGGAGAAGAAAATGGCAAACCACTCCAGTATCTTTGCCAATAAAACTCCCATGGACAAAGTCCATGGGGTCACATAGAGTCACACATGATTGAACAACAACACGGAGAAGGAAGGAGGTTTTTAGAGAAATTCCATCCAGTCTCCCCCAAGAGGTAGCATGTATCCATATCCATAAAATGATGCATTGAGCTCAATGGTCTCTAAAGTCAGAAAGATTCTACAACATGAGTAGAGGGACCAGTTCTCTGTCAGACACCCTGTTTGCATAATTAGTGCCTTTACTTCTCCTCTAGCTCAGAGAAAATGATGAGCTCCAAAGGAAGCTGGAAATCTATGAGGAAACATAACCATCCTCCCACAATGGGCAGGGTCTCTGGGTGTGTAGTTGAATTATAGAGTGAGGAGAAGAGGTTTGACAGTTACAAGGGACCAGCACACTTAAAACTCTAGACATCCAGGGACTGTAAGTGACATTAGGATACCATGAAACATCTGGGGATTTTGAGAACACTGAAGATTGTCTATAACAGAATATATCCTGTTTATTGTTCAACTTCTTTTAGACACATTGTTGGGGGGCTGGGAGGGTTTGAGGAAGAAAACATTGCCTAAAGTTTCTGGTTGGGATTCAAAACATATCATCTAAGAACCATGTCTAAGAGGAACCACTGCAATATAATAATATAACCTACAAGAATATTTTTTCATACTTAGACCACCAGGATCCATTGACACATGATCACCACCAGAAAGACCCTGAAAAAACTGCCAGATCTGGGGGTACCATCCACTAGGAAATTTCTCTGCAAATGTATTCTTGAAACAGGAAAACATGTTCTTATCTCGGAAGCCAAACACTGTGGTGAATATGGAAATGTTTTGGCTCTCTGCTTCAAATCAATTATTTAAATTACCTTTCATTTGCTATCTTTCTGACCTTTTCTGTCTGCATTTCTTCAGTGTTCTCTACTTTCCACTCTTGCCAAACAAACCTCAGGTTGGTGTTTAACCAAGCTGAAAAGGGATACCCTAGCAGCCGAGCTCTTAACATTAGCTTTTGTGACATTGTTTTCTCATTTGCTATTCAAAATAGGCTCCTCTATTTTTCAAACATCGAGTTGACTTTCTTTGTTGTTTTGTCTTTAGAACAGATCTTCCCTAAGAGGAGCAAAACAATGAGTTCTCCCCACTATTTTCCAACCACCTGACAGAGAAAGTAAGGGGAAGGGAGGAGGAAAACCCTATTGAGGAAAAGATGGAGGAAGATGAAAGATGTAGCATTAACTAATACCATGATTTATGCCAAGAAGAAGGGTAATGACATGAACCACTTAAAACTCTTTATAACCTACATTTCCATGCTCACTTCACATTACTCCACTCCATAAACACTTTAGTCTAGTCAAATGGCCTCCCTACTTTTCCTCCTCCACAGCAGTCAATCTCCCTACCTTCCTGCTGATTGTTACCCATGCCTAGAATGCTCCTCACCTCCATCTTTCTGAATTCCTCATTTCTTTCAAGACTCTGCCTTTCGCAGCTCTTTCTCCTCAAAATCACTTGGCATATATTTTATGGCAACATATGCATATGTTGTCTCCTTTGGCTAGATTATACACTCCTTGAGGGAAGGAACTTTTCTTTTTTACTTGATATCCCTAGAATTTATCACTTGAGACATAGTAGGTGCTTAATATATGATCATTGTTTGACTCATTGTTGGGGACATAGATGTAACTATTGAAAGTATTCTATACTGGCAACTTGACCATATTAAACAGTAAGAGTAAGTGAAGGTCACATGAAGGTTAGCTGTTATGTTAAATTGAAAAGTTCATCCTTGAATTGAGCTAAGCAAAAGCCAAGGGCCATATCCAGTCATCTGATCTGTATCTGGCCACTGGACCCAGATGGTTCTGGAGGAGAAAGTGAGGCTGGTGCTCAGCCCTACATCGCTTAAATCCGGTTTGCTTGTATGTCATGGCATCACCTCCCTGATGTCATGGTCCTCTTCTAGATTGAAGAACAAACAACAATGACAAGCAAAAGCCACTTGAACAATAATTTTTGTGACCAAAGCTGGAGGTGACTTTGATCCACTGTTAGGTACATAATTCATGTTAAAAACATCCAAAGAAAGAAACGGTGTATAATGAAATATTACTAGTAGCAATTCAGTGGTAATAAAAAACTAGAAACAAAAAAGGGTCCAGTTTATTGGGAAATGGCTAATCAAATTGCAGAATATGAGTCTGATAGAAAACTATGGTGCTATAAGAAATGTGGGGCAGCTAGGTGGTGCAGTGAGTAGAGTACCTGCCCTGGAGTCAGGAGGACATGAGCTCCAATACGACCTCAGACACTTGACACACTCACTAGCTGTGTGACCTTGAGCAAGTCACTTAATCTCAATTGCCCTGCCTTCCCCCCTGCAAAAAAATATATCTATATAATCTATATATATATA
>JAQQSZ010006979.1:0-13442 GCA_028646595.1 Phalanger gymnotis
TTTTCCAGTGCTCGTGACCTAATTGGTTGCTTTCCAGGTTTCCCCAGGAGATATTACAGAATCGTTACTGCAGGTGTAAGATGTGAGAAAACTCATGTAGGGTACAATATTCTGAGCAACTCCAAACCTGCAAACCTGCAGGGTTGAGCAGCTGTTCCCTCTTTGGCCTTGTATTCATTGACACAAGGGAAGTGACTCTGTCTTCTGTGTTCTTAGGACAACAGGAGATGGAAATCCATGCCAAATTTTAAAGCTGTCTAGTTTCCATCTTGAAAAAAATTCATTGTATTTAACATTGTTTCCCAATAAACAAAAGTCCCAAAGGACAGATCAGGTAGAAGAAATGAATGATTGATTATAGAATATCTCTCAAAAAACATTTTCCATTTTTTATTCATATTTCACATTTAGCTCCATCTAGAATGGACCTAAATAGAAGCACAAGGGAAAAAAAAGATCACATATTTATAGCAGAAAGGATCCTTCAAAGTCATCTATTCCACCCCTTACATTTTGATAGATGAGTAGGTTAAGGCCAACAAAGAATTAGTGAAGTGCCCAAGTTCCTACAGGCCTTAAGTGACAGAACTGAGATTTAAATCCAGGTTCTCTGATTCCTTCTATTCTACTTGGTTGACTCACTCACAATCTGGGACTATTTACTGTATGGAAAGCTCATTATGAGTCAACAATGTAAAATGCCAACCCCTAAAGCCAATGAAATCTTGGTCTGCATTTGTAAAGACCCAGTGCCTATAATGGAAGAGGTGGCAATCGTAATGTACTTGATTCTGACCAGACCACATACAGAGGACAGTCATGAGTGTTCCATTTTAGGAAGTACATTGCTGAAATTAGCATATCAGGAGGAAGAGGAGGGCATTTAAACTGAGACATAGGAGGAGCATCAGAAATAGCTGGAGATTTTTACCATGAAGACAAGAGGCAATGTGTTGAGATTTGTGGAGCAAGATGACTACGCCTGAAGGTGATGTGTTTAGGCAGAGGGAGAGTTAAAAACTTAACCCTTCAATGACCTAGGACTCTTCAGCTTCACCTCAGTGGGAACCTTAGGCACATTCCCTGCAGGTGGATTCTGTGATCCTAGTCTGCAACCCATGGGTTAAAAAAATATTTTCTTGAAACTAACTCACATGAGGAAAGCTTCAGATGAGGAAAGCAATGCAAAGGTGGTTTGTGAGCCTTTCCCTGACCATAAATCGGATAAGATGGACTTAAAATGACTTACCAATTGATTGCTGCAGTGGTATTAACCAAAACTGGCTTGTTTTCCTTCTTTTTATCCCTTTAGGCAAGGGACTAGTTGGCAATGCAGAACATTCCGAATGACAGATCTATGGGATGAGCCAACAAAAGAACCACGTAATCGCAATTTGTGCAGATGATATTTTACTGACCTGATGTCGCCTCATACACTTGATTCCCTTCTTTTGTGAAATTGTACCCCAGGCTTCCTTCTTACAATTGGTTTATGGTCCAATTAATAGGATAGTCTGGTTTGGATCTAGCAGGAATTTGTAAGAAAAAAGAACGTCATTGAATTTCTATTTGCATTTCCCAGAGGCAGCCTGGTGAAGCTGGCAGAGTGCTGGACTTGGAGATAGGAAGATCTGGATTTGAATCACCTCCCAGGCACTGCCATCCTGCTGTTCCCTGATGCTCTCAACCTCAGGTACATCATCCAGGTCACTCATGCTCACAACCTCATCTCAGTGTTAGCTATCAGACCCTCCCTCACATTCACCCCTCATTATCTGAGCTGTTGTCAAATCTTGCTATTTATTACCTCACAATATTTCCATAGAAGTTCCATTCTCTCCACTCATGTAGCCCCCACCCTGGTCTAAGCCCTCATCAGCTCACACTTGGACTGTTGCCATATCTTTCTCAATAGTTTTCCTGCTTCATCTCTCCCCACTCCAATCTGTCCTCCATTCACCTGCACAAATGATTTTTTTTTTACTAAAGCATATCCATAACATCCAATATTTGCCCTGGTTCCCTCACTCCTAGCTTTTAGTCACATCACCCCAATGTACCAGTGTTTGTTTGCTGTGTTCTCAGTCAGGAAGGAAATCCAACTGAAGTCACTAATTATGGGGGCTTTTAGGCTTTAAACAATATCTTTTGTAGGAGGTCTGTTGCTTTTGCCTCTACAATTACATTCCTTTTCTTCAGTTTGCATCTTGCATGTATCTAGTTATTTACATCAGAATGTAAGCTTATTGAGGACAGGGACTATTTAATTTTTTGGTCTTACTGTATCACCTCTTCTCTAAAAGGAGTGGAGTCTAGTGATTGCCTGGAACAAGTAGGGTTCAATGCTCCAAGCGCAGTGCCTTACATTTAATTGAATTAAGATGTTATTGTCCATTATAGTGATCTCTGCTGATGCCTTTTGCATTTGAACTCTGTGGAGGTAGGGACTGTCTCAACTCTGTATCTCCCCTAGTTCCTAGCTCAACTCTTTGCATAAAGTAGGTTTGTCATCAATGTTTGCTGAATTCAATTCAGATGGAACAAGTAATGTCTGCTTCTTCTTAAGATGGGACTGCAAACCCATTCTCTGAGACAGAAATCAGGCTTTTCTAGGGGTGCGTGTGTGTGAGGGGGGAACATTGGGGAACTAGGATATTCTCAGGAATACATCAATCAGCTAAATGCAAGTTCAAAGGATGGACAATTTTATTATTATAGAGACCATATGGATTGAGTCCTCTGCATTCTCTGCTCCTCTAGAGATCAAAGAATCAGAGATTTGACCATGGGCAGAGACCAGAAAGCAGAGATTGCACGTGGATCCCTGAGACAGGAGCATCCATTTATTCACTTAGGCTTAGCAGGAAATCTCTTTATTCCCAGAAATGGCAACTACAGAAACACAGAATCAAAGTGGTGAAGGAGTTCCCAAGGGCAGAATAACATGGCCATAGAAGAAGAGGGAACTGCATGCTTTAAATGATGGTAGGGGGGGGGGATTACCGGATTGGCAAGAGAAAGCAGACATGAAATCTGGCCTGGATAACAGTTGATTCCTAAATCTAACCTTTTAGAGATAAGAGAAACAAGAATATGTTTAAGTGCTAAAGGCATAGCAAGGGACTAAGCCATGGAAAAGAAGAGCAAATGTGGACATTGCCATCTGTTAATGCTTTGACTTTGCAGGTCTGATGGGGAGGTGGGAGCTGACTCTCTAACATATTTAATTGCAAAATTCACTTTTTGAGAAAACTCCCAAACCTTAGAATGGCACCATAAGTTTTTTTTTCCTTTCTCAAAAAAGTGAAGAGAATAAAATAGGCAAAGTATACACCAGTGAATTTGACTTTAATTCCATTCCTAGGAGTAGACAACCAGGCTAGATTGTCTTCATTGAGGAAAAAATATTGACCCATAGCCCCGTTTGTTTTTTCTCTCTTCTGGATATGATAGAGTTTTGAAGGGATAATCTTTGAGAATCAAAATTCTGTTGTCACAAGGACTTTAATTTTTGTCCATGTGGGGGGGGGGTATTGAGAGCAGGATAGCCAGGCTAATGCCTTCATTATGCTTCAAGTCCACGGCTTCTGAAGACCATTTAAAGGCATTATCATGGGTCAGTGGAAATAGCATCGGCCTTGGAGTCTGGAAGCTCTGGGTTTGACTCCTACTCCAAATATTTACAAGCTGTGTGGTTGTGGATGATTCATTTATCTTTTTTAGGCTTCAGGTCCCTCAGCTGTAAAATGGGGATAATAACAGAACCTACTTTATAGGGTCGTGGAGAGGATCAAATGAGACAATCTCTATACAAAGCTCTTTGTCTCCCTGAAAGCATAATGAGTGTGTCAGCATCAGAAGGAGAAGCATTTTTATCTCATCCTGCATAACCCTGCCCAGATCACTTAACTTCTCAGTGCTCCAGATGACTCTCCAAGACCATGGGCTGTGGAGCAGGTGCTGAACTTTAGTGGTCCAAGGAGTTTTCCTCCTGGGAACCATCCTATGTCAATGAATTCCCAGGCTTAGTCCCTGTACCTGTCACATTAATAACATACAGGGGTAAAAATAGGAAGAAATCTGGTCGTATTGCAAAGCTCTGTTTTGCCCCAAATGCCATTCAATGGCATTAATGAATTAGCCAAGGGACTATTGACCTTTTATTATATGGAAAGATTGCAGAATTTTTATGACTTGCAGTTTAATTTCCACTCTCACCCAATCTGGGCAAAGATAACTATTGCAAAAGGGAGATGGGGAAACAATTCTATGGTTAGTGAATTTGGCTAATATTGCTGTATACCCTTGGGCTGCAAAGAAAGAATATTTGAATAACTTGTGATAAGTAACAGAGAAAATAAACAAATTGCTTTTAAGTCAACTCTCTCTCTCTCTCTTTCTCTCTTTCATCCCCCACTCTTTTTTCACTTTCTGTCTGTTTGTCTCACCCTCCCATTTCTATTCTACCCCCTCTCCCATTCTCATATTCTATCTTCTCTCCCTTCCTTCCTCTCTCTCCTTCTCTCTCTTTCCCTACTTCCCTTCCTCTCTTCCTTCCTCTTTCTCCTCCTTTTCTATCTTTCTTTTGTCCTCGTTTCTAGCTTTGCCTCTTAACTCCGACTTCTCTGCCCCCTCGTTGCTTTTCTCTGTGTATCTTCATCTCTTCCTTTATTTTTGCCTGTATGTCTCTGTAGCTTTCTCATTGTCTTTTCCCCCGGGTCTCTATTTCTCTTCTAAAACTATTTCTCCTTCAAAGTTTTCAAGTTCAGATGAACTTTTTCTTCATCTTAAGGAAAAATCACCACATCGCTTTGATTCCAGAATGTCAAAAAATCTTCTTTTCCCTTTTTTGTTATGAGGAACTTAGAAGAATGCTGTTAATTTTCAACTAATTTAAATCAGTTTATCATAAAGCTAGAATCCTCATTCCCCAGTGGGAGTTTTAATCATTTACACTAGAGAATGTGCTGCACTACTGAAGTTGTTTTATAATTTAGGAGAGCTCCCCTCACCAAATCACCAGCCAAAGTGTGTGATGAGTTCTCATTCCCGAATACCGTCTCTATTGAAAAGATGAAAGTGCTTGAAAGATGCCTATTATGTGGAAGCTCTCATGCCTGAGCGCCTCTAATATTTTTATTTTATTGGCAGATACTGTAGATGTAGAGAGTGGCCCATCAGAAAGGGGCCGCTTTGGGAGAGATTGGGGTAGATTATTTATCACTTTATTACCTTTTATTTTCTCAACATGGTTTCAGATCCTCTTAAAACCTGATTTCACACCCCTATTCTGGATGGTAACTGCAGTAACTGTCCCTCAATAGATCAGGAAACAGGGTCAGAGAGACTTAAATGATATTCTCAAAGTCCCCCACAAAATGAGCTCCAGACAAAGTGTTTAAAGGCTCATGCCCATGTATTCAGCCTTTGGCTTTGACCAGTAAGGTACGATGTTTATTATGTTTGGCCCAGGAGATGAGACTATAGGAACAAAAGGAAAATGGTGGAGAGGAAAGAGAATGAGACTTGGGTCCAAGAACACCTGGGTTTGAATCTCACCTTAGTCATTTATTAGTTGTGTGACTTTGGGCAGCATCCTCAACCTCTCTGGGAGTCATTTTCCTCCTCTGTGAATGAGAGGGCTGATGACCTTGAAAGTCCTTTTCAGCTCTAAACACATGAGGTTAGAGTTGATGACCACTCAGGTTGCTCTAAATTTATGATCCTCAAAATGAAATCAGAGGCATTTTGTGCAAAATGAAAACATGAGATCTCTGAGTGTGCATCTGTTTTTCTTTATATAAATTGTTTTCTGATGATGAAGACAAAATAGTTAATATTTAGAGAGTTATTTCAAAGTTTGCAAAGTGCTTCAGAACAGCCTAAGGAAAAGAGTATTGGTCTTGGCACCCCAAGTCTGACATCTGGGTGATGCAGTGGATAGAATGCTGGGTAAAGATTCAGGAAGACCTGAGTTCAAATCTGGCTTCAGACACTTACTAGCTGTGTGACCCTGGGCAAGTCCCTTAACCCTGCTTGCCTCAGTTTCCTCCTCTGAAAAATTAGCTGGAAAAGGAAATGGCAAACCACTCCAATATCTTTGCCAAGAAAACTCCAAAAGGGGTCACAAAGAGTCAGACATGATGAAAGAACAGCTAATAACAGTAACCCAAGTCCTAGATTCAAGTTTGAAACTGAACACTTGCTAGCTATGCAAATCTGGACAAATGATTTCACATCTCTGATCATGTCTTCTCATATGTAACATGTTGTTTTTTAGTCATTTCAGTCTTGTCTGGCTCTTCATGATCTCATGAACTGCTTGCCATTTCCTTTTCCAGCTTCTTTTTCAGATGAGGAAACTGAGACAAACAGGATTAAGTGACTTGCCCAGGGTTACACAGCTAGTAAGTGTCTGAGGCTGAATTTGAACTCACCTCTTCCTGACTCTGGGCCCAGCACTCTATCCAGTGTACCACCTAGCCTCCCCATATGTGACAGGGATAAGAATAATGATGATACCACATGTGTGCAATGTTTTATCTCATTTGATGCTTACAACAACCTTGTGAAGTAGGTGCAATTATTTCCCCCATAACACTTATACTCCCCTCTTCACAGGGCTGTGGTAAGAAGCAAATATGGTTTGAATATAAAGTGCTTTGTAAGCATAAATAGCCATAAAGGCTGTGATTAATATTGGTTCCAGATGGATAATGTTCAAAAAATCTCCTTCATCTCTGGAGTAAGACGATATATTGCAGGGACAGAATTTCATGTACTTCGTCAGTAGCTATGACTGTATTGTACTTTTCCTTAACTTTTTAAAATACTTTGATGTGTAGCCATAGTGCTAGATCCCATTGGTATGAGACTCGTTCCTCCTTGGTGGAGATGAATGCCCTTCCCTGTAAGAGGAGTGGGGTGGACTTGGCAAGAGAACTGGAGAGCCTCATTCTCTTTGGTCTTCAGAACGTCTTCAAGTTTCTTTTCGCCGATCAGCTCTTCTGGCTTTCAGCTTCAAGAGTGAAGGTGGAGTATGCCAATCCCACTTTAGGTTGCTGAAGAAAAAGATTCTGGGAAGACATGAGAGGAGCCAGCAGTTTCCATCAGGGCCCCTCCCTAGGTTGCTACACTAGAAACTTCAGTGAGTTTCCCTTTAGATGAGACCTAGGATTCTCTTTCTTTGTTGAGCTGTTAACTCACCCTCAATTGAAGAACTCTTTCACCTTGCATTGCCTGATATATTTTCTACCATGTATATGTATATGTATATATATATATATATATATATATATATATATATATATATTCTTTAATTTCTATTTTGCTACTGATTTGGTTAAAGGAGTTTCTTTAGTCTTAACTATGTGTGTTAATTGTGGAAGTGGTTTATGGAATAAAAAGGGATATAAAACTTGATCTAACACAGTGATCAAACATTTAATTGAATTTTATCATAGACAAGCCTAAATATTGTTAGCTCTAAACTAACAATATCTAATGGTGCAGGTAGAGATTATTTTTGCCAGGTACAAGGGAGCCAGGTGGCACAGCAGGAAGATCTGAGTTCAAATTCACCCTCAGACACTAGTTGTGTGACCTGAGCAAATCACTTAACCTGTTTGTCTCAGTTTGCTCATCTATGAAAAGGGGATAATAATAGCACCTACTTCCTAGGTTTGTAAGAATCAAATGAGATAATAATTGCAAAGCACTTAATACAGTGCCTGGCACATAGTAGGTGATATATAGATGTTAGCTGTAACTATTATTACTTCCTTTCTCTGAGGAGAGCACAATGGCCTCTGGCCCCAACTTCTTTCTTCCCCTCCTGGCAGGAATGAAAATCTCCATTGCACAAAGTGAGAGGAGAAGAGGCTAGAGATATTGATTCTATTCTCCTTAAAGCCACACAATGACACCCTCCTGCTACAGGGGCGGGGGGCAGTCCCTCACACTGCAACATGCAGACTTCAGTGGAGCTCACTTTGTAATTTTTTTTTTGAAGAAGCTGCTGAGTGGCGTCATGGAAGAGACATGAATGACAAATCTAGGAGAGGTAGCTATCATGCTAAATTCTAGTAAATGTGGAGTGCTTGACAAAGATTAGAGTGTTCTATAAATATTAGCTATCATTATTCTTAATCTTATATTATCAGGCTTCAGAAAATTTGAAAACATTGGTCTACTTCTAATACAATATAATTCAATAGGGATAAATATAAAGTTTTATTATTGTGTTTAAAAATAAACTTCACAAGTTCAAAAACAGAGGAAGCTGATTAAATAGCTGTTTGAAAAAAATCAAGGATTTCAGTGGATTTCAAGTTCAAGATGAATGTATGTATGATGTGGGAACCAACAAAATAATTAATGGGATTTGAAGTTATACTGAGAAAGTCATAACTTCCAGGGTTAAGGAATGCTACCATGCTGATGCCTGGTCTCATCCTATTTGGAGTTTTGTGTTAAGTTCTTGTGACCACATTTAGGAAAGATGTTGATAAGCTGAAAAGTGTCCAGAGAAGGGCAAGCAGGATAGTGAAGGGTCTTGAGCCTTGTCCTCAAAAATTTAGTTGGAAATCATTGAATTGTTTAGCTTAGAGAAAAAAAAAAGACTCAAGGTCAATATATGGTAACTGTGTCCAGGTAGCTCTCCAGCTGCCCCACGGAAGAAGGATGGATTTTACCCTGCTTGGCCCCAGATGGCAGAACAAAAAACAATGGATGGAAATTGAGAACATCAGGGAAAATGAACACAATACTTCCTAACTATTAGAGCTATATAAAAGTTTGATGGGTTGTTTTGGAATGTGGTGGGCTGCTTCTCTTGACAGGTCTTAGAGCAGAGGCAGAGAATATTCCTTTTCAGCAGTGTATTGGACTGGAAGGCTTCAGAGGTGCTTTCAACTTGAAAATTCTCTGATTCCCTAGTGTCTAGAGGGAAAGACTCAGAGTGACAGAGACCTGGATTTGAGTCTTCTATCTGACAAACACTAGCTCTCTCACCAAATAATTTACAGGGATCCCTTTGAAAATATCGATTGGTGACAGATCACTAATCTGATTCAGTCAGAGAAAGAAATTTCTATACCAGGTGGTTGTCACAGTGCTGAAACCACTGGTAGCTAATGAAGCACATGTGGTGGATACTCTGGAGTAGGAGGAAGAGGAACAGATTTGGGAGAAGTGATGGAAATGTAAAAAATGCCCAGTGCATTAAGGAAATATTAATTTTAGCAAAATAAAGAAGTGATAGTAGGTGACATTATCCTTGAATTGTTTCTCTTTACTGCATTAGAGTATCTGGAGTACTATATTCTCTTTACTGTGTTAGAAGCTGATAAAGGTCAAGTGTCTCCCCAATTGATCTATTAGAAATGACAAGGCAAAACACGGCTTCAAGTCATTGGCTGTTTTGTGTTCATTACTCCTGATATCCCCCCACCTCAATCCTACACAATGCAATTGTGCTCCACCATCTCAGTCTATTATGTTCTCTGAGGCTATGCCAATGGACCAGATGAGAAGCCCTGACTGGTCCTACCAAGTGGTCAAGGTTTTGAGTATGGGCCAAGTCTAGACTTTGTGTCCCTCATCAGTCCTCTCTCTGTTGATCATCTCCAATCATCTTGTTCTACATAGTTGTTTGTATATGCTCTCTTCTATTACATGATAAGCTACTTGAGAACAGAGACTATTCTGTGCCTTTCTTTGTATCCTCAGAACTTATCCCAACTCCCGGCATTGAACTGGTGCTTGGTAAATGCTTGTTTGTGGACTATAAGACCAGCCTAGCTAAATTCAGAAATATCCATCTAGGTCACACAGCTAGTAAGTTTCGGAGGCTGGATTGGAACTCAGGTCTTCCTGACTCCAGGCCAGTGCACTGTGGCACCTGGGAGACACATACTCACAAAATCAGGAATGTTGAATTATTGTTGCAGAATACCAGTCTGCTTTTTCTTTTTTCCACAAAAGTTAGCACAGTGCCTGCCACATAGGAAGCATATAATAGTTGCTTGATTGATTACTTTTCTCTTGATATTGAGTGTCCAATTCGGTTTACCCATGGGCCTAACCATGTTGACTAGCAGTTTGCTACTCCCCTGTTAAGAACTGGTCTTTAGACTTAACAGATTACTTAATGCAGCAACATTTTAGGATTCTCCAAGACTGATATAGTTTCTGAGTATTCATTTCAATTCATTTCTGATAGAATGGGAGCATCTTGAAGGCAGAGGTGGTTTACTTCAGAACCCCAATACACAGCACAATGCCTAATACATAACAGTGTCTTAATAACTATTTGGTGAATTATCACTTTCTTTTTATGGGCCAGAATGCTTTTAATCCTTAAGTTCTTGAAGCTAACACATTTTAGAGGCAAAGGCTATAGCAACAATGACGGGCTAGTTTGGATAAAGGAATAGAGGAAGAAAATAGATTTCATAATCTTACAGCATCCTTGTTCATATCAAAGTTACTCCTCACACTATCACCCTGAAAATCCTGATTCCAAATATTTCTCTCCCTTTTTTCCTCCTATTCCAGAATGCCCTCAGTTAATTTTCTATCATCATCTTAATTAAAGAAAAGGTTGGGTTTGACTGCCTTCTCCTTGAGCACTGCAGACTCTGTCATGGGTCAGTGCTGAGTGTATTGAAGATTAAAGTATTTTGCAAGACAGATGTGTTACAATTAAAATCAGTTTGCAAATCCCTAATTAAAATAAAGATTCAATTGGTTGCCCCTGGGAAAATGGAGCCCATCAAGGAGGAGCTCACTTCTGGCTATTACCAAATAGGCAGTTTATTTCAGTAGAAAATATCTTACTGTCAGTTTTGCCTTGTTGATAATTATGTTCTGTGTTTTTAATTGGGCCCCTGGTCATAGCCGAAGGGACTTGGGAGTACTGTTAGGATTGGAGCTGGCCAGAGGCAAAAACTAGAAAGGAGACAGTTTGGCAAGTGGGCCTTCACCTCCCTTTTTTCTTCTCTTTAGTTGTTTTTATGCTCTCGCTTTCTCTTCCACCCTTTTCTGACAGTCATTTTCATGCTTGTGTGTTGTGTTTGTCCTTTGTCCTCCAAGAGGGCCATAATGTCAGGGAAATGACGACATGACCTGCAGTTGACTTTGATTTGAGTGGGGGAGGGCTGTGCAAGGTCACCAGACTCACTTTCTCCTCCAGAGCCATTTGGGTCCAGTGGTCTGACATTCACCAGGACGACTGGAGATGGCCAAGGATGTATCCTATCAGCCAAGAAAGAAGGATCTGAGGTAGTCAAAAGGGATCTAGTTTTGAAATTGGAGGATCTTGGACTGACCTCAGCTTTCCTTCCTTACAGCTGAGATAACCTTGGCAAAGTAAATCACTTGACCTTTCCTTGGTCTGGATAAAGGAGCTATTACTGAAAGATGGCAATCTATCTTTCACTTGTCCATGTATATGCAGTCACATTAGGCTCTCAGTGAAAAGGCATATCCCAGAAGCATCTCAGTTTCAGAATGTTCATTCCGTGGGGAGAGAACAGAGTTTGTAAATGGCACAAAACTGATCACCTCACCCCACCTGATCTAGTCTCTTACGGTGCAGTTACAAGAGGTGATTTGCATGGGGCACTGGGGTCATAGAGACAGCTGAAAAGACTTTTCTCCTTCTATAATTCAAAGAGTAGATTGAACACAAAAGCATCAGCTAAAGCATAAGAAAAGCAATTAAAAAGTCAGATTTAATCCTAAAGCTCTTTTTTTTCCCTTTAAATAGGCTCCTGAGTCTGAGTCAAAAAAGAGCTGAGATAGGCCTTTGGGCTATGGGCTACAAGACCTAGGAAGGCTGTGCTAGACATCATGAAAAGACATGAAGAGCAGTTGTAATTAAGTTGAGAAGCTAGCAAAGGAGTTCAGGAGCAGCAGAGAAAGCAACTTGCTGCCTTCCTTCCATGTAACTCAATTCCATTAGGCATTATGTAGTCTTCTGCTGGATGATATGGAATCCCTACTTAGAGTAGCTAGGTGGTACAGTGAATAGGGCACTGGGCTGGGAACCAGGGACATTCCATCTTCCTGAGGTCAAATCTGACCTCGGATACTTACCAGCTGTGTGACCCTAGGCAAGTCATTTAACTCTGTTTGCCTCAGTTCTTCAACTGTAAAACAACTTGGAGAAGGAAATGGCAAATCTCTTCAGCATCTTTGCCAATAAAACCCCAAATGGATTCATGAAGAGTCTTAAATGACTGAAGACAGCAACAAATTGGGACCTGCTCATCTTTGTAAAATATTGCTTTTGAGAAAGAAATATGTTTCTGAATTCTTATTGACTTACTTTCATGTAACCCATGTGCTAATTGATGACAGATGAGCAGGTTCAATCTTGGAGACATTAATATGCCTTACATTTCACTTTAATCTACAGAAATTTTGAAACATCCATATTTAGCTCATTCCTAGAACATTCAACTGGGGCATCATTAAGCCACACCACTTCCCATTATCATGTAGAATCTAGAATATTTATGTTAAAAGAAAATCTTGGTTCAGGCCTCACCCTGGTCATTTAAAAGCAAACTCAGGATATAAGACAAATGGAATCTGTTGACTCATCAAGGCATCAAGCAATTGGGAGTGGGGCCTACCACTGAATTCCAATTTTGAGCTGCTTTTAGAGACAGGAGTGAAACAATTTATATATATGGTAAAGCAATCCTGATTGGTGGTCTTCTCAATGAGGAAATGGGTTTAATGTCACCTCAGCTCCTTTCCACTACAGCATCGATAGGAGATGAGATTAGCACTAAAGAGATGGAAGTAGCCCTCAGGTGATGTCTGTAGTCTTTAGGCGAAGAGATTGATCGTTCCGGGAATGGGCCTCTACTGCATACTGCCTGGGCATAGTACCCAAAGGCTGAGTAAGGTAAGAAGATGGGAGTTACTCAGACTGATTCTGTCCCAATAATTGACTTTTTTTAATGTTTAATGAAGACAAAATTGAAAGAAGGGGCTAATATCAATATCAATACCAAAACAACTGGGAAATCAGTAATACCGATCTTCTGAGTGAAGATTGCTCCCTCCTTTCTTACAAAACGGTTTCTTCTCAGTCACCAAACAATATAGGCATGAACTGGGAAATCTCAAGGGAATTCTACACGGTCTGGGGGTATTTTCCGATAGGTAAAATGGCAGGCACAATTTTTATATAGCCATATTCCCAATTACTGTAGCTGCTTACCCACATTCCAGCTCAATTGGTGCTGACCTCAGCTTGGTTGCTAAAGTTGGCTTAATCCTCTCCAATCCAAGCTACCAAACAACGTCCAGATTGCCTGCCTACTCCCCTCCCTCTTTAGCACACCTTCATTTTAGCTGGCCATCCCCTCAAATTATTGTCCTAAATTTCTTCATGCATTCACTCCGTTTCCTCCACGCATTCAAAA
>JAQQSZ010006980.1:0-13442 GCA_028646595.1 Phalanger gymnotis
GCAACTTAATTAATTTCCCTGGCTCTCAGTGTCTTCAATAGTAAAATGAGGGGACTTTAGAGGTCCCTTCCAACTATTATTAAATTATTAATTCAATAATTAATAATTCAATAACAATTAAATAAACAATGAATCATGGTTACATAATTAATAATTTAATATTTAAACTATTGTTAATTCTACTATAATCAATAATGATAGCTAACATCTATTTAGTGCTGGCTCTGTGGCACATATACTTCTAAGTGCTTTACAATTATTATCTCAATTGATTCCCACAACAACCTTGGGGAGTAGCCGCTATTATTATTTCTATTTTACCGATGAGGAAACTGAGGCAGATGGAGGTTAAGTGACTTGCCTAGGGTCACACAGCTAGTAAGTATCCAAGGCTGGATTTGAACTCAGGTCTCCCTTACTCCAGGCCTAGTACTTTATCCCCTGTACCACCTAGCTGCCCTGTGATCTTATATCTATCCATTAACCAACCATTCTCAAACTTTTTTGGCATCCAGACGCCTCTACACTCTTAAAAATTATTGAGGAGCCCCTAAAGAACTTTTGTTTATGTGCATTATATATACATATATATATACATATATGTATACATATATATTTACTATATTAGAAGTTAAAATGTCTTAGCATTATTTTGAAGATAGTTTTGGCCTTGAGTACCACCTCGAAGGGTCTCAAGGATCCACCCTCCCCCCCAATCTGAGAACTGCTCCATTAAGTAAAACATTAATGAATAGTGAGCAAATGTTGGGCCGGGTGTAAGAATCATAGCTATTGTTAAGGAGCATTAAAGTTCTATATTTATTTGGTAAATATGTTCCTTCACAACAAATAAATCTATTCCTTTGATTGTCTGAGACATTCAGTCTATGAAGCGTCCTAACAGGAATCCAGTCTGACATCTTTCTTGACAGCAGTTCTGTGGAAAAGGAACAACCCTTGAACTGGGCCTCATAATCAATAGCTTTATGCCATCCCAAATCAACATCTTTAGCTCTACCTAAAAATGAACAGTGAGTTCATTTTTCAAGGCACAGGAATAATACCAAGTCTAGCTCTCTCTTTGCTTATAATCATTTAAGGAATAAATTGTGAATAGAATTCATTTCACAGTAGAATTTGTGCTTAGTGGAACTTAGTACTGAGATTCCACACAAACTTCCCAGTAGATTGTGACCTGAAATCAGTGATTCCTTCTAATACAAACTGTGTAAAACTGACTTATGTAGTCATAAGTTCCAAAAACAGGATCATAGGATTTTAGGGATAGAATGAAATGATAGATCTTGTATTCCAACCCCTTCATTTAATAGTGAGGGAACCCAAGGCCCAATGAGATGAAATAAATGGCCCAGCATTACCCATGTAGTAAGCAATTTCCCATCAAATACACCATCCAATACAACTACTCTTGATCAATAAATGTTTGATAATGCTAAACAACAGTTTTGAGACATTATTTTATTATTTTTAAGAATTTGTACATGTCTTTTGTTTTTACAACACAGTCATTTCCCTTAATATCGCCTTTCCATATATCATCAAAAACCTTCCCTTATAATAATGATTTTAAAAATTAAGCAAAATCAACAGGTGCAGGCATGGAATCTATGTCTGACAGCATACAACACATTCCACCTGCCTTTTAATGTAAGATTCATAACAAATTCTTTGGGACAATAAATATTTGCTATAATTAAAGAGTCTGACTTGCCTTTTAATGATGTTTTCATTTACATTTTGGAGTCCTGTGTGTTGTTCTTTTGGTTCTACTTCCTTTGATCTATTTTAGTTCCCAAGAGTTTTTCTGACTCCCTCACATTTATTGTTCCTTAGATTCCATTATTCCATTCATATGCCACAATTGGTTCAGCCATTCCCTGATTTGTAGACATCCACTTTGTTTCTAGGTTTTTGTTTTGTTTCAGCATTATTTTCTTACTGTTGTTATTGGGTTGCTTTTTTTTGCTATCATAAAAAAATACTGCTAGTAATATTCTGCTAAATCTGGGGCAATTCCTTCTGGGACTTTGCTTTAAACCATCAAACTCAGAGGTCTAGCTATGTTTCAAGTGATTTCTGAAGAGTCTTGTCTCATAAGTGTAATTAATGAATGACAGAATTCATATATATTCATCTCTACTAGATAGCATTTGTAAAGCTTATGCAGAAAGCAACTGAGATTGACAATTAAAGCAGTTTTTTTAAAAAAAATGATTAAAAATATCTTTCCTGAATTAAGACCTTGTACTGCCAAGTTTTACCTTGGACTGACTTTTCAAAGTAGTTATAAGACCCTGAAACTTGAAGTTAAAAAAAATAAATGATGGCAGATTCTTGATTATAGCAGTGCCATTGAGCAGCCTGATAATATAATATTTTAGGTGAAAACTAACATTTAGACAGGTTATTTTTCTTACACAAGCTTTCAAGGTCAAATGCATTTCTGCTTCAGGTTTTGGAAGTGCCTCCATTGAAAGCAAAATGAGACAAGACAAGTCGACTTATTTTTCAAATGATAGAATTTTCTGTCTCAGAAAAGGTGAACAGTGAAGCAATTTAAAGTTGTCACTGTAACAATGACCACAACTAAAAGTTTCACACACAATTTCTGTGTCTCAGGAAGAAGGAATAATGATATGAGACAGTGTAGCAGAATGGGTAACTCAGCAATAGCCTGAGGTTTGCTATCTCCTTGTGAATTCTGTCTGAGAGTCTTAAATAAATGACTGCAGCATCTCCTCTTTAATCATCAGTAAATGGAAGTTTCCATGAGAAAAACTGCCCCATAGATTTCTGCACAGTATGACATACAGTGAAGGTTAATTCTTAGAACTTAATTTCATGACCCCAGAAAAGGTCATGAAATATGGGAGTATGGAGTTAGTCTCTGAGCATTAGATTTGTTATCTCAGGCAAACCAATCTTAGGAACATGTAGTCATCTCCAATTTATAATAATAAAAATACTACCATCTTTATGTATGGTGCTTAATACTTTCCAAATCACACATATATGTAGTATTTCTCTCTGTGTGTGTATATATATAGGTATATGTGTACATATATATGCATACATATATATAGAGAGAGAGCATGTGTGTGTATACATACACACACTATATATAATATACACATACTATATACATAAATTATATATAGTGTATATATAATATATACACACACATACATGCATATAGTCACTAATGATTTAATAGAAAGGAGAACATTATAGACAATGAAAAAAGACATTTTAAAAATCATTTACATTTAGCTAGAGGATGAAATCAAAGACTGAGTCTATGATATTATTTACAAGAGATTTCCCAAGTGTCAATGCTAAGCTGTTATTTCCTACCCTTCTCCACACTAAATGCACAAAAGGATGTATGATTCCTTCAGCAACCCTTCTGTGATTTAATAGGTAAGTCTGAGGTACCAAGGAATTAAGTTACCTGTCCATAGTCACATAGCTAGCAAATATTAAAGGATAGATTTGAACCTAGGTCTTCTAGTCAGTACTCCAACCATTTACTCCATACTGCTAATTATCTACGCAGTGTCCTGCAAATCACACAAAATATTGGTTTGGGAAATGGAGAAAGAGAGAGAGAAAGAGAGTGAGAGACAGAGAGAGAGAGAGAGAGAGAGAGAGAGTGTGTGTGTGTGTGTGTGTATGCCCACACATTTGATACTTTCAACAATCTCAGAAGAGGAAATAAATCACTGAGGAATTACTTTGGGCTTGGGTCCAAAACCAACAGAAGTTCAGAGATAAACAAAACAACTTCCAAAATAACTTGGCCATTCACCTGAACACTATAGAACCAAGAAGAAATTGTGTCCATCAGAAACACTCATAGACAGAGAAAAACACTCTTATGTGTTCCTTTCTGGACTTGTTCTTGCCCTCTAGAACCTGGGAATTCTGCTAGGTTCAGGTGGGAAGAAATAATATTAATTTTTCTGCTCCACTAGTCTCTCACATCCACCCAATGGGGAGTCTTATCTCACCCTTCTTTGGTAAGCTCCCTTCTACTTCTGGGGTTTTGCTTTTCCCTAGAGTCAAAAGAAGATTGATCTAGGAGTGGTACATAGAGTGGATCAGGTCATAAAATCATAGACATTGAGATTTAAGGACACATTGCATTCATCTTGCCTAATCTCATTTTATGAATGAAGAAAATGAGGCCCAAAAGTGACTAGCCCAATGGAACATTGATTAACAGGCAGAACTGGATTTAATGTCATCTAATGTTTTCTCTCCTCCATCCCATTATTATCTCCCTGTCCCTGAGATATCTCATAAAATAATCTCTCATGGGTTCCAAAATTAAATTGTATCCACCATGGTTTTTTTTTTGGAGTAGATGATCTAGCCCAGTGGTGTCAAACTCAAATAGAAAAAAGGTCACTAACCAATATATAAAGATCCCTCAGAGTCACATATTAACTTAGTTTCAAAATGTAATATTATCTATGCTTAATGTGTTTTTATTTATTTCATTAAGTATTTCCAATTACATTTTAATCTGCTTCTTGCAACACTCATTTGAAGATAACAACCAAATCCAAGAAGATGACTAAGTTCTCAAAGGACTGAGAGTGGAAAAAAAGGAAAAAAAAAAGGCTTATGACAATTTTACTGACTTTGGGCACTACTTATGGTTAGGTGGCTGAAGGATGCAACAAAGAAAAGGAAGAGGAGAAGGGAGGTGGGAGAACAGGATAGCATAATATCACAAGTAGGGAAGAGAAGAGTTTTGGTTACTGGAAGGCTGAAGGGGATAAAAGGAAAGACTGCCGATTGCAATAGTTTCTCCAGTTGCTTTTCAGTCTTGCTCCTGAGCTGATTTGCATGGAAATGAGAGTCATTACTGAGGCATGAAAGCAACCTCTTCATTCTACTCTGCCCAGCTCCTTTGCAATTTTGCTAAGTAGAGTGGCTCTCACTTTGAGATGTCATGGTCCTCTTCAGGAACGAAGGACATACACAACAACCTGTGAACTAGAGTAGCACAGTGGCTAGAGTGCCAGACTTGGAATCATGAAGATCTGAATTCAAATCCAGCCTCAGACACTTACTAGCTTTGTCAACCTGGGCAAGTCACTTAATCTTGTTTGTCTCAGTTTCCTCATATGTAAAATGAGCTGGAGAAGGAAATGGCAAACTACTCCAGTATCTTTGCAAAAAAAAAACAAAACCCGAAAACCAAAGCAAAACAACTCAAATGGGGTCATGAAGAGTTAGGTGTGACTAAACAACAGCAGCAAAGTCCCCAGGATGATTGAAGGGGGCTTAGGCTAAGGGGACCCAGTAGTATGGTAGGAGTTCAAATAAATTTCAAATCATAATTCAGATCAGAGTTTTACTGAAAGAGCCTGAGGTAGCAAAATAAAAAAGCAGTTAAAAACAAAACAAAGTATCTAAACTTTCTTAGCTGTCTGGGCTCTGCCTTATAAAGAGGCTAAAGAGCTACCAAATAACAGTCCCCCACAGGGAAGAAGAAGCATTTCAGTTCAGTACCAGCAGGGGGCAATAGACAGCATCATCAACTCCTCAAAGATGCCACAGAAGTCAGGAGCAATATAGTGATGTCAGCTAGCATTGTATAGCTCTAAAATATATGCCCCTCCAGATGTTTCCCACTCACAAATTCCCTGCATGTGTTCCCTTCTTCACTAGTGAGGTGTCAACTTATGGGGAGTATATTCTTCTGTGGATGAGGGGAGTCATTCTTATCATTTATTTTGCTTTGTTACTCAGTTAAATATCTTTTGCTTTGTACCAACAGATCCTCCAGTTAGACTAGTAAGACATCCAGTTAGGGTAGTAACATCAGGGGAGCCTTGTGAGATCTGCTTTTTGAGTATATGCTGACCCATAAAATGCTTCTAACATATATCAGGTTCTATACCCAAAGCTAAGGGAGTGTATGCAGTGGGGGAGACTTTGAAAAGAAACAACAGGGCCAATAGAATGAAATATTCCAGATAAGGAGGTGAAAAGGATTTGTGGTTAGAAGGTCACTGGTGACCTTCAAAAAATGGTTTCAGTAGAAAGCATTCAGTAGTGGAAATGGAAGCTAGATTTGAAGGGTTTAAGAGTGAATGCGTGGCAAAGAAATAGAATCAACGGGTATGGAAAGTTCTTTTGATAAAAGAAATTGGATTTGTTCTGCTTGGACCCAGATGACAGAATTAGGAGCAATAGGTAAAAATAGCAAAGAGGTAAATGTAGGCTATACAAACAAAACTTTCTAATAATTCAAGGGGGCAAAAGTAGAATGGGCTGCCTTGAGAAGTAGTGAGTTCTTCCAAATTAGAGCTCCTCAGACAGAGGATATGTTGTAGAGGGATTTCTTTTTCATGCATGTACTAATATAGAAATAGTCTCTGAGGTCCATTCCAACTGAGAAATTCTGTGATTTTAAGAGAAATCTGGGATGGCAACAAAGGAAAGATGTGACGGCAACTTTCAATGATTGCAGGGTCAAAGGAATGTTTCCCAAGAGAGAAAGGATTTGACAATGTCTGTAGCCAAGAACAATCTAATTAAGAAAGACTAAAAATATTTATTGAATAATAATTCATTTTTATGCAGTAGAAGGAAGGAAGCAAACACTTATTAATCACCTACTATGTGCCAGGCACTGTGCCGTGCAAATCTCATTTGATCCTGACAATATCCTTTGGAGATAGTTTCTACTGTTATTCCTGCTTTTACAGAGGACAAAACTGAGGGACACAGGGGTTAAGTGACTTGTCCATGTTCAAACAGCTAGTAAATGGCTGAGGCTGAATTTGAACTAAGGTCTTCCTGACTCCAGACCCTTCACTCTTTCAACTGTACCACCTAGCTTTTAAGGTTTACAAACCACTTTCCTCTTAATAATCTCATGAGGTAGTTAATGCAACTATTAGTGTTCTTTTTTTTATTAGAAAACAGAGAGAGGAAGTGACTTTCATGTTGTTGTTCAGTTTTCAGTCATGTCTAACTCTTTGTGACCCAATTTGGGGTTTTCTTAGCAACAACAATAGAGTGGCTTGCCATTCCCTTCTCCAGTTTATTTTACAGATAAGAAAACTGAGCCAAATAGGGTTAAGTGGCTTGCCTAACCTTCTTAGCTGGCTGGACTCTGCCTCACAAACTGGCTAAAGAGCTAGCAAATAAGGGTCCCCTACAGGGAAGAAGCATTTCAGTTTAGTACCAGCAGGGGGCATTAGAGAGCATCATCAACTCCTCAAAGATGAGGCAGAAATCAGAAGCAATATGATGTCAGCTAGCATTGTATAGCTCTAAAAAAATATGCCCTTTCAGATGTGTTTCCCACTCACAAATTCCCTGCATGTGTTCCCTTCTTCACTAGTGGGATATTGCACAGCTAATGGCTGTTAGGCCAGATCTGACCTCAGGAGGATGAGTCTTCCTGCCTCTAGCCCCAGAACTCTATGCACTGCACCCCCTAGCTACCCATCTGTAGCTTCTAGTCCTGATACTTCCTGCTTGTGTTATTATTTGTGACTTTCATACAATAACACAACTAAGAAGTGTCCGGACTACATGCCACAGCTTCTGATTATAAGCCTAATATACTTTCCATTCCCCTCTGCTGACCTAGAAGTGAATCGGTCACTCAATAATCCAATGAATCTATCAAGGTCCATTGAGCTAGAGCCTCTTATATGCTAGGTACTGTGCTAGGTGCTGAATATGCAAAGAGAGCAAAAGAAACAATCTTTGCCTTCAAGGATCACTGTATCAAGGGAAATATAAAAATAAATCCAAAATCTATAAAACATAAATACAAAGCAATTGGAGAGGGTGGTGCTACACTAGTAGCTGAAAGGATCAGAAAAGACCTCATGTAAGAGATGATTGAGTTGAGTTTTGAAAGATGTTCCAGATTCTAAGAGATTGTCCTGATGAGGGAGAAGATTCTCAGCATAGAAGGATCGGCTGAGGTAAAAACACGGAGATGGGAAAAAGGGATGTATTATCAAGTCCTAATCTAAAAGTTGGAAGGGACCTCAGATACCATCAAGTCCTGCCTGTCCTTAAAAAACACTCCCCTGACCCCCTGCAATAATCATGCTGTTTTCACTTTCCAGACCTCTAGGAATGGAAAAACCATTCCTTCTTTGAGGCAGCACAGTCTAATTTCAGACCATTATCACTCTTAGGAAGTGTTTTCCTTACATCGCACACAAATTTACCTCTTTGAAACTTTGACCCATTGCTCCTATGTCTGCCCTTTAGGGCCAAGTGTAACAGGTATAATTCCTCTCTCACATATACAACCTGTCACCAATAAAGATTGCTGATATAGTATCACATAGTCTTTACTTCTCTATGTTGAACATACTCCTTTCTTTGAATGAATCCTTATATGTTGTGTATCCATTGCCTTTCATCATCCAGGTTGCCCTTTCCTGGATGCACTCAAACTTATCAATGTTTTTCCTGAAATGTTCACCAAACTGAACACAGTAGCCCAGATGTAGTTTGTTCAAAGTAGAGTAGTACAAAATGGTCCTCTCCCTTGTTCTGGACTATATCTCTCAACACAGATAAGATGGTACTAGTTTTATTAGTCTACATGTCATACACCATTGATTCATTTTGTGTTTATTGTTGTCTAAACATACTTTTTTCCATTTCCATAATTATGAAGTTAATTTTGTTTCACCCAATGGAAAATTTTGCATGTGTCCCCATTACATTAAATCGTATTATATCTGGCCTCCCATACCAGCTTATTGAGATCTTTTGGGCTCATGCTCCTATCATCCAAAATGTTTTGATGTGCCTACCAGTTTTTTGACAGCAACTTTTATTAAAGCATCTTCCATGTCATTCATAACACCATTCAAGTCATTGATAAAAAATGTTAAAAAATAAAGGGTCTCAGATAAATCCAAGGGGGCATTCTACTGGAGACCACCCTGTAGAGTAATGTAAACCCACAACAACTACTATTTTGGTCCAGACCTTCAAACAATTCCAAATCTACCTAATTATTCTATCAATAACTTCACATTTCTCTGTCCTGTCAACAAGAACATTATGAGAGACTTGTCAAATACTTTGTTGAAATCTAGGTATATTAAGTCTTCACCATTCCTCTAAACTAGTAGCCTGATTATCTTGTCAAAAAAAGGAAATGAAGTTAGTAACGTATGACTTGCTCTTGATAAAAGCCCTCCTGACTTCTAACGATTACTGTTTTCTTCTCTAAATTAACACTTTAATTGTGTGTCTTAGTATTTCTCCAGGTAAAGAAATTAAGCTCTCTAGCATGATATTTTCAGACTCTGCTGTCTTTCCATTTTTGGAAAATTGAAGCGACATTTACCTCTCTTGTTTCTGGTGCCACCTCTCCCATTTTCTAAAGTCTTTTAATGATCGATGACAGTGACTTGGCAATCACATGCAGTTTTGTCTTTTCTTTTGTTTTTTTGGTACCCTGGGATTAAGAGGCACAGTAGAAGGAGCAGCATTGGATTGAAATTTAGAGGAATCCAGATCTGTGTGACATTAGGAAAGTTATTTTCTCCGCACCTCAGTTTACACATTTGTAAAATGAGGGGCTCTAACTAGATGAAACCAAATCTATGATCACATACATTTTGTTTGCTTGTAGTGATTAGAACTAATTGAAGTAGCTAGATTCCCTTGTCATCTCTTTATGTACTCCATTAATCATTTTAATTCTCTTTTTTCCTGTCCTACAGAGCATTCTTTTGGGAAGAAAAAAAAAATGAACTGCTTAGTTCAGTCAGTTTTATGTTATCCCATGTAGCCCAATAGTCTGCATTGTTACTTCTTTGATCCTCTTCTTGCCTCAAACACAGATTAAAAAAAAAAACCAAACAAACACTTTGCATTGTTCTTATCAGAAGCCCGAGGGCATTCTCAGCTTTGGCATGCAGAACATTATCCTTACAAAATGGTGACATGCCTTTGTATTCATCTACCATTACCTGCCCTTGCTTCAACCAATTAATCAACAGGCATTTACTAAGTGCCTACTATGTGATAGCCACTGGGTTAGGCATTGGAAATACAATATATTTTTTTAAATGAAACAAGAAGCTTAAATCTTAATGGAGGGGAAGAGACAAAATTAGTAAATTGTGTGTGCATGTGTGTGTGTGTGTGTGTGTGTGTGTATGTGTGTGTTTAACAGGGTCAAGCAGAAGGGCAGAGTATATCAATGTGTTTGACCGATGCTGACTTTCTACATGGAGGAGGAGCCTGCTTCCAGGAAGTCTTGAGTACATGCCTTGGACAGACTGTTGAGAATGGAAATACATTCTGTCTCTGGTTCTGGTTTGCTAACCATCAAGTTAGGAACATCCTTCTTAAATTAGTTGCATAGCCAGAACTGGGGGCATTGAGTCAGTTGAAGATCTATTAAAAGAAATAATGATATAAGCCTGTTCACTGATACTATAATCATGAACATCAGGCAAGCCATGAAACAAGGACATGTATGCTCATTAAAGGCTTTTAATCACCAAGGTAGAAGAGATACAACACAGAATCCAGGTTGTAGATGTTGAGATTCTCCAAATGTTCCTATCTCAAGGTGACAGTGTGCTGATTTCATCAATGCTGTGAACAACGCAATCTCTGGAAGAGTTCTGTAATCATTAGAAAGAATTTGGCTTAAGCATAGTCACAGAAGAGATCAAGTGGATGAAGAATGTTTATTGCCCAAATTAAAATACACATTTGGACGGATGAACTACAGAGTTCAATATCTATATCTAAGACTGACAGGCAGTGAAGACCAAACAACGAGTTGGGTTCAGAGTTGAAAGCTGTTGAAAATCAGACTGGATTACAAATTTGCTTTAATGATTCCAAGTTTCCTATGATACAGAAGGTCTATTTTTTCAAGTACTTTATGTTTTTGCAAATTTGAGAAGTTTCTTGATAAACTGTGGGAAAATATTATTTAAAAAACTTCATTCTGCTTAGGGTCTGCATCTTTATTCTTATAGTCACAGCTATATATATATATGTATATATATATATATATATATGTATGCGTACACGTATATATGTATATGTGTATATATATATATGTGTGTGTGTGTGTAAAATTTCCAGCATGAATAATCATTCCTCCCATGATTGAAGTATCTGTCTTAACCTCCAGTTTCAAGATTGGTCTTTACTTAGGAAGCTATTTGGGACTGTTTTCAATTCCCAAAGTATAGCCTCATCTAGGTGCAGTAGTAACTGAATATTGCCCTTCTCCACAATGCATGCTCATTGTGGAAAATGCTCAAATGACTCCTGGTGTGATATTTGAATGTCCATTTCCAGCAAGCAAATTTTTGTGGTTGGTTATAAAAGGCGAAACCCCTTTCTGGCCATATAACACTTGAGATTTTCATGTTAATGGTACATTTTAAATGGAGAATCATAATAGAAGCAATCATTTTGGTTTTCTTCAAAATTCTTACTCTTCTGATTAATTCCTTTTCTTTCTTTAATTCTTTTCCAATGAAGATCTCATTTTCTCTCTCTCCTACCTCTCCCAACCCTCACCCACTAAGAAAGAAAGAAAAACAAAATGCCCTGTTATAAACACGTATAGTCAAGGAAAACAAATTCCCATGTTGGCTGTGTCCAAAAAAATATTACTCAGTCTTGACTCTGAGTCCGTCACCTCTCTACGAAGAGGTAAAAAGGCTGTTTCATTGTTAAGTTCTCTGGAATCATGACTGGTCATTGTGTTGATCAGAATTCCAAAGACTTTCAAAAGTGATTGTTTCTACAATGTTATTATTATATACATTGTTCTCATGGTTCTATTCGATTTACTCTTTATTAATTTGTACAAGTTTTCCCAGGTTTTTCTTAAATCACCCTGTCATTATTTATTATAGCAAAGTGGAATTCCATTACATTCATATACTACAACTTGTTTAGCAGTTCCCCAATTGATTGGTACTTCTTAGTTTCCAACTCTTTGCCACTGCAAACAGAGCTGCTATAAATGGTTTTGTACATATGGATCCCTTTCCTCTTTCTTTGATCTCTTTGGCGCAAAGATCTAGTAATGGCATCACTGGGTCAAAGGGGACTCTTAATTGAGTAGCTTTTTAGGCATAGTTCCAAATTGCTTTCCAGAAAATCTGGATCAGTTCACAGTACCACTAACATTTCAACATAATTGTTTTCCCTCAGCCCTTCCAAAATTTGTCATTTTTCCTTTCTGTCATGTTAGCCAAATTTTAATTTGCATTTCTCTAGGTATTAGTGATTTAGAGAATCTTCTCATATGGCTATTGATGGCTTTGATTTTTTCCTTTGAAAACTGCCTGTTCAAATCCTTTTACCATTTATCACTTGGGGAATGACTTTTATTCTTATAAATATGAATCAGTTCCCAATGTATCTCAAGAATGAGATCTTTAACAGAGAAAATTAGTGCAAAGATTTTTTTTTTCATTTCACCTGCTTCTCTTCATTTTTTAATTTGCATTAGCTTTGTTTGTGTGAAAATATTTTAATTTTATGTGATGAAAATTGGCCATTTTACCTTCCGTTACCCTCTCTCTTATTTGATTATGAGCTCTTCCTCTATTCATAAATTGGACAGCTAATATCTTCCTTGCTCTTCTGATTTATATATCATGTTACCTTTAATGTGTAAAACCTATATCCATTTGGAGCTTATCTTGGTATAAAATGTGAGGTGACCTTCTCATCCCAGGTTTAGCATTCTAATTGCCATACCACCCTGCCTCTATGTTAGTTATAGCAAGATACAACTTCATTACATAGATTGAGATAAATGCTCAAATTTTATCACCAGCATGTCCAGATAAATATTAATTGGTAGTTCCAAAACCATTCCACAATACTCTATCTAAAAGCTACAACCTATCATGTCCATATCTATTGGCCTGAACCAAATGGATATTCTCTGTCTGTCTGTCAGTCTCCCTCTCTGTGTTGGAGGTAACTCTTAAAAAGCATATGTAGATTGATAGTTATTCTCTTTTATCAGGGGCTAGCATAATTCTAATATAATTGGGTTTTTGATATGATATATGTTCTGATATTTATACTGAGAACATAGTATGCATACACATGATTTCTCATCTACCCATCAAGGTAGTTTGGTGACTACCAAGGTAGTTTGGTGAGGGAGGGCAGTAGTGGGGTGAAGATATGAAAAAAAATTGTATTAGGGGCATCCTTTTTTTTTTTTTTGTAGAATAACAGTTGAAAATGTGTGAAGATGGATTGATTCTTGGGCTGAGGCCAGGAAAGGGAAGACCTACTTCAGGGTTATTCTATAGATCAAATTCAGGGAAACTGCTGGCTTAAGGTTCAGTTCAGATGACAGTGAGTAGTTTGAGCTTAAAATTGAAAGCAGAACTGGGACCCAGATAGGGAGA
>JAQQSZ010006981.1:0-13441 GCA_028646595.1 Phalanger gymnotis
AAAAAAAATTTGATCACAAGGCAAGTTTAAAAGAGACAAGGCTGAAATTAAGTTTTTGGTTCAGTACGTCAAGTTGACGATGATCCTTTTTATTTACTGGGCACCGTGGGTCTCTTCCGCTATCTCCTGTGTATTTCGGATATCTTCCTTTATTTTAATTTTCCACTTTGAAAAAAACCAGAAACTCAAAATTAAACCCCCAACCCCATTTTCCACCAAGTCCTGATTCCCCTTAGTCCAGACTCTTTCCTTCCTCTTTAATTTTGACACTTTCTTGACGGTTCTGTTCTTATTTAGAAGCTTCAGGACTTGCTCCTTATGATCTAGAACCTGGAGCATGGAGTCTCTGGCTTCACTGATTTCATCCGTCACAAATTTCCATCTCTGCACATTTCCTTGTATCAGTTCATTTATTCGGCAGAGATCATCAGCCATTGCCGCCTTTTTCTTAGGGATAGTGCCTTCTATCTAAATGGTGAGTCCTTTATATACTTTGTGCTTCCCATTTTTTGACCGTAGTGACTGGGCAACGCAGAGATGAAGTTTTCAACCCTGGGCATGGCAAGATACTCTTTTGTGATTGGCTATTTCTTGCAATATGGATTTCTCCTCCCTCCTTTTTGATGTCTCAATTTCTTCATCTATAAAATGAGCTGAAGAAGAAAATGGCAAACCATTTTAGTTTCTCTTTAGTTTGTGGGGTCACAAAGAGTCAGATATGACTGAAAAGTGACTGAAAATATTACTAGTTAGTCAAAGCACTTACTCTGTTGAGTGCTTATTTTCTGACTATTACCTGGCTCATATATCTCCATATTTTCCACAAAAATAGTAGAAGATACTTTATTAAAAACCTTGCTAAAATTTCTGGTTTTGGATGAAGCACATAATCACTGGGGGATGAGCACAGGGCATTAAGCATTTGGCATCCTCAAACGTTACTCACTAGGTAAGCACCACCCTATAATGTAAAATGAATGGAATATAATGCAATCACAACCAACAACTTGAAGAATATAAAGGGATGGGTCTATGTGAGAGTGTAGAAATCTGGGATGACCTTTTGAAATAAAGCAAAGAGAAAAGAAATAAAAAGTAAGATCATTTGAGAGGAAAAGTGACAAAGAAAGAATGAAGAACTCTGGTAGGGAATTAGATAAAGTGACTGCAAAATCCTTTTTTATGAATTTACATTTATTCATTTGCATGTAAATAATTACCAGAGTTTCATTTGTTATTGGAATAAACTAAATAAACCTGACATCTAAGAATGCCCGGGGAGCACCCACAGATAGAGAAAGTTATTAATTTGTCAGTCCTTTTTTTTTTTGTTTCCAGTTTAGTTAAAATCTTCAGTATTGAGAGACAACTTGGCACGGGGGAAGAAAAGCTGGCCCGTGACAGGAAGACCTGAGTTCAAATCTTGTCTCTGACACATGCTGTTTGTGTGATTCTAGACAAATCCTTTCACTTCCTAGTGGCCGAGGCAACTCTGTAAAATTAAGTTGCTGAAAATGTGCTTCGATTGAGGGAGTTCCTAACACCAGTGAAATCACATGTCTAGTCTTGATTCTCTACCTGAATAGCTGCAAATTAAGTTTAATTAATTGTGTTGAGGTTTAATATTAAGTTCATAACAAATCGTTGAAAAATGTAATCATTTGTTAATTGGCTCAATCGTTTTCTTCTTAAAACAGGTACAGCCTGCTTCTCGAGGCAGCACAGTGGATAGAGCATTGGGTCTAGAGTCAGGAAGGCCTGAGTTCAGATCTGGCTTCAGACCTTACTAGCTGTGTGACCCTGGGAAAGTCACTTAATCTTTTGTATACCTTAGTTCCCTCATCTGTAAAATGATGAAAATAGCTGCACCGACCTCGTGAAGTTTTTGTGAGGATCAAATGAGATAGTTCTATAGCATATAATAGGTGCTATATAAATGCTTATTCCCTTCCCTTCCCCCTTAAAGGACTACAGACTGCCATCATCCACTCCTGTGGTTCCTGTAATGGGGAAGAGTAGAGATTCCCAACATAGAGCTTGGGAAAATTGCCCCCAAGCGGTTGCTCCCAGGGATGTCTTTGGCTAAAGTTATCAAAGATCTACTTTCCCAAGCAACCAGACCCCTATAGATAATCCATGCTAGAACAGGAAGAACACTGTAGTATGTGTTAGGAAGTGCGGCTTCTAGTCCTGGTTCTAAAACCTTCTGTGTGACCTTGGACAAGCCACTTCTCTGTAGGGCTTGGCTTCCTCATCTATGTAACAAGAGTAATGGACTAAAAGATCTCTAATGTTTCTTCCTGCTCTAACCAAATGACATCATGAAAGCCAACTCACTTGATGTTGCACAAAGCTTTTTGCTGTTGTTCAGTTGTTTCAGTTGTGTCTGACTCATTGTGATCCCATTTGGGATTTTCTTGGCAAAGATGCTGAAGTGGTTTTCCATTTCCTTCTCCAGTTCGTTTTATAGGTGAGGAAACTTGTCTAGGGTCATACAACTAGTAAGTATTTGAGATCTGATTTGAACTCCTGACTCCAAGCCCGGGGCTGTATCCACTGTGCCATCTATCTGCCCTAGCACAAAGCTTCGTGTAGTACAAAGAGTTGGACTCAGAATCAAAAGGCTTGGCTTTGAGGGCTAGGTTTGCCAGTTCCCAGCTATGTGACCCGGTCCTCGGTTTCTTCCTCAGCAAAATGAAGGAGATGGACCAAGGTGATCTCTAAGGTCCTTACCAGCTCTAAGATTCTGTGCTCTAAGGTCACTCTCACTTTTGATATTCTATGTTCCAAATCCCTCTGCCAATGCTGCCAATATGTCTTTTATATTCTAAGGCCTCTTCCAGCTCAAATGTGTGTCTCAAAGTCCTTTTTGGTTTATTCCCGTAATTACAAGTATTTGTTACCATGTCCTCTCTGTTGGCCACCAGGTGGTGCTGTGGGACAAGTTAGGAACAGTTACTGGCCTCCTATGCTTAAGCAGAAATGCCAGCCAGTTCTCAGAGCAGCTGTGTGGGTCAGGGGTACATGCAGAGAGTTTTGTGGTTGCCTGTCTCAAGATCTGACTCAGAGAGGCTGGAGTCTTGGGCTTGCAGTGGCCCTGGCTGCTCCTTCCGCAGGCAGAGTAATTAAGGATAACTCATTCATTGGCATGTTCATCCCAGGACTTGGTTCTGATAGCGTGTATATGAATAAAGTAGTTGATAATCACAATATCATCATGCTGCATTTACAGAGCCTTTGACAATTCACAAGATGCTTTCATATGTTATATATATATATATACATATATATGTATATATGTATGTGTATATATATATATATGTATATATACATATATATGTATATATGTATGTGTATATATATATATGTATATATATATATATAATTTCATTTGTGTGGCCTGCTAGACAGATCCCTGGATTTGAAGTGTCAGAGGACCTGTGCGACCTTTGGCAAATCAATTAACATCTGGGCCAGGGAAGCTCCAGAGCTCATGATTTGGATTCTGTGGCGCTCACCACGATCTTTTAAGTCACACGGTAGGCAGAGAAGCTGAATGACTCCTCCAAAGTCATACTGCAAGTTAGGGTTTGTATTAGATTTGGAACATAAGGACTCCCAGACCTTTATCATACAGGGAGGCAGTTAAAGAAAGATTGGGGTGAGCCTGGGTATGGCTATCGTATTTTCCTTATCAAAAATCAGGATGTCTGGTCTGACATCCTGATTTCCGTAAAATCTCATGAAAAGCTTACTTTTTTCTCCCTGAAGCTGTATTGCAGAAAGTGCAGGTTATATGACAGGATCATAGGATTTGGAGCTCAAAGAAACCTTCAAGACCAACTTCTTGAGATTTAATAGACTACGAACTTGAAGCCCAGAGAGAAGTGACTTACTTATAGTGACACAGGTAGCGAACACTGCAGCTTGGATTTTATCCCAGCTTTTCTAACTCCCATTTAAATGACTTTTCCACTACTCTGGGCTGCGGAGGTTTTTTTTTAAGCTTTTAAGTTGTTTTTTCTTTTTGGGGGGGAAGGGAAAGAGAAGGAAGACTGAGAGTCGTGTGTGTTTGGGGCTGTGGTCGGGAGGGGAGAAAAATTAGGGGGATATCACGTGCTTTGCTCAATGTTTAATCTTTTGACTTCTTACATCATCCAGGCTGTAGCCACAGCTACCCCCGTGCCTGTGCTTGTCCTGCTCAGGCAATGGAATGGATTCACAGGAAAGCTGACTTCTAGCTTTGACATTCATTTCACACATGAGCTTCAACTTCTTCATCTAAACATAGCCAGCACTGCAATATTTGCTTCTTTCCCATTCCTTTTAAATTTTAGTAAATAGGTGAAACAAAGTGTGTGGCCCAGAGAGTATGGGAGATGGTGGGTAGAGCTGGCGAATGGAAAGACTGAAGGGAGAGCTTAGGTGAGATGGGGAGGCATAGTGGCAACCAGGAAAGGAGGCAAAGACCTGGAAGGTGGTTTTGCAGTTATGTTGCATACTGGGAGATAGCACTGAAAGACAGGAAGACTCTATAGACAATTATTTTAGCTCAAGAAATTGGGTACTCAGTGTGGCCATGCTATAAATCAGTGAGGAATATAAGGAAGGAGAGAGAGACAGACAGAGAGACAGACACACACACACACACATAGAGAAAGAGAGACACACACAGAGAGACAGAGACAGAGAAAGAGACAGAGGGACAGAGACAGGGACACAGAGATAGACAGAGAGACAGAGACAGAGAGAGAGATAGAAAAATGGAGACAGAAAAACAGAGACACACATACACAGAGAGACAGAAACAGTAACAGAAAGATATACACAGAGACAGAGGTAAAAAGACAAAGAAAGAGGAGAAAGTTCATTGTACCCCCTCCACTGTCTCTCCTTTTCGGTGGTAGAGAAGAGTCTGGGTGCAAAGGATATAGATAGAGCTTATATGGTGGGGTGTCTGCCAAGAAAGTTCTCATACTCAGAACTGTAAGTGAATCTGAGTATTTACATGTATCATTGGGACTAATGGTTGATCATTTTAAGATTTCTGCTTTAATTTTAATAAAACTTATCTTTATAATCTTAGATAGTGGGCTTGCAGTTGGAGAGTCAGTCTCAACATAGTAAGGGATGTGCATCTGTGTTTCCAGATTTTCTGGGTAGAAACCATGAGCCAAGACACTGAGAAAACCCGTAACATGTGCCTGGATCCTTTGTATCGTGAAAGAGTCTCTGATGAGCCTCTAACCTTCTACTCTCAGGTTCTCAAGCTCAGTGTCACCCCAATGGTTCACCCTCACTCATTCCATACATCTAATCAGCTGCCAAATCTTGTTGGTTCTATCTCTACAATATCTCTTGTTTATGTTTGCTCTCCACTTAGGGGGCCACCACCCTAGTCCAAGCTCTCCTAATCTGTTACCCGGACAACTCCCTGCCCCACTACACTGCCCTCTACTCAGCTACCAAAGTGATTTTCCTAAATTGTAGGTCTCACTTTGTTACCTCACTACTTAAACTCTATTGGTTCCCTATTACCTCTAGTGTCAAATATAAATTCCTCTATTTGTCTTTGAAAGCTCTTCATAGCCTGGCCCCATCCAACCTTTTCAGCCTAATTACACATTACTCACTTCCACATTCTCTGTGACCCAGTCAATATGATCTTTTTGCTGTTTTCCATATGTGACGTTCCATTTACTGTCTCTGTGCCTTTGAATTGGCCATCGCTCATCCTTGGTGGGCTCTTCCACCTCATGTTCCCTTCTCGGAATCCGTGGTTTCTTTCCTTTAAGATTCAACCCAATTGCCACTTTCTACACGAGGCCTTTCTTGGTCCTTCCATATGCTAGTGTTTCCCTCTGCTCCACTTATATTATTTTGTAGTCATTTTTATATATTTTCTCTTTCTCTCTCTCAAATGTATGTACACACATATATGCATATATGTGTATGTGCGTTCATGCTTGTGTGTGTGTGTGTGTGTGTGTGTGTGTGTGTGTGTGTGTGGTGCCATCCATTAGATTCTAAGTCCTCGTAGAGCAGGGACTGTTTCATTTTTGTCTTTACCTCCCCAGTACTTAGCATGGTGACTGGCACATAGAAGTCACTTAAAAAATGTTTGTTGATTGATTACATTTTGGAGGCCACACTCTCCCTATAGTTAGTTGCCCTAGGGATTGCTTACAGTGTTATTTGGTATTAATAAATTCATATATAGAATTATAGTGGGGTTTTTTTTTAGAGTAAAAAGAGACTTTAGCTGTTAACTAGTCCAATCTTCTTCTTTTACACGTGAGAAAACAGAATTGACTTAACCAAAGTCAGAGAATTCTCCACAATACTCATTACCATTAACTATGTTCAAATTAATTTCAAGGAAAGAATTATGCTTAGCTCAGAATCTTGGGGCAGCTGGGCAGTGAAGTGGATAGAGAGCTGGGCTTGGAGTCAGGAAGACATCTTCCTGAGTTCAAACCCAGCCTCAGACACTTTACTAGCTGCGACCCTGGACAAGTCACTTAATCCTGTTTGCCCCAGTTCCTCATCTGTAAAATGAACGGGAGAAGGAAACGGAAAACCAAACAGGGGCACAAAAAGTCAGACACAATAGAAACGATTGAACAACAACACAATCCTAAACTCTCAGCATCAGAAGGGACTTCAGTGATTATGCTTATAGGACTTTACTTGGATAGGTCAGTTTATTAAAGGTAGGTGCTTTTTTCCTGGAGACCATCTGGATCAGTAGGAGGAGGTATTCTTGTACCACTTCTCTCTCCCCACCATGGCCTGATTGCTGCTTAAAAAGGGAATTTGCTTGAGCCAATTTGCTTGAGCCTGAGCCAAGAGTTGTTGTTCAGTCATTTAGTCCTGTCTGACTGTGACCCCGCAGACGCCACCCCCTTTTATCCTCCACCATCTCTCCAAGTTTGTTCAAGCTCATGTTCTTTGCTTCCATGACACTATCCATCCACCTCACCCTCTGTCATCTCTTTTTCCTTTTTCCTTCAATATTTCCCAACATCAGGATTTTTTCCATTGAGTCCTGCCTTCTCATTATGTGGCCAAAGTATTTTAGCTTCAGCTTCAGTATTTGCCCTTCTAGTGAATAGTGTCAGTGTCTTTAAATATCGACTGATTCGATCTTCTTGCTGTCCAAGGGCTCTCGGAAGTCTTCTCTAGTATCACAATTTGAAAGCATCAATTCTATAACTCTCACAGCCATACATTACTACTGGAAAAAAACCATAGCTTTGACCATATAGGCCATGGTCAGCAATGTGCTTGCTCTGCTTTTTCATATGCTGCCCAGATTTGCCTTCCAAGGAGGAAGGGTCTTTCAGTTTCATGGCTAGTTGCTAACTGCAGTGATCTTTGAGTCCGAGAATATAAAATCTGACCCTGCTTCCATTTCTTCACCCTCTATTTGCCTGAAAATGATGGGACCAGTTGCCATGACCTTAGTATTTTTTTTTTAATGTTAAGCTTCAATCCAGCTTTTACACTGTCTTATTTTGTTTTCATCAAGAGGCTTTTTAGGTCTTCTTCACTTTCTGCCATCAGAGTGATACAGTTTGCATCTCTGAGGTTGTTGATATTTCTCTTGGCAACCTTAATTCCAGCTTTTGATTCATCTAGCCTGGCATTTCGGGCATATAAGTTAAATAAATAAGGTGACACTATATAGCTTTGTAGTATTCCTTCTCCAATTTTAAACCAATCAGTTGTTCTATTTGGTTCTAACTGTTGCTTCTTGGCCGGCATACACGTTCTTCAGGAGACAAGTTAGATGATTTGGTACTCCCATCTCTTTGAGGACTTGCTACATTTTGTTTTGATCCACACAGTTAAAATGCTTCAGTATAGTCAATGAGGTAGAAGTAAATATTTTTTCTGGAACTCCTTTGCTTTCTCCGTAATCCAGCAAATGCTTGCAATTTTGCCTCTAGTCCCTCTGCCTCTTTGAAAACCAGCCTGCTTTTCTGGTAATTCTCAGTTCACATGTTGCTGAAGCCTAGCTTGCAGAGTCTTAAGCATAACCTTGCTGATGTGTGAAATGAGCATAATTGTTCAGCAATTTGAACATTCCTTGGCATTGCCCTTCTTTAGGATTGGGAAATAAACTGATCTTTTCCAATCCAGTGGCCACTGTCATGTTTTCCAAATTTGCTGGTATGTTAAGTGAAGGGCTTTAACAGCATCATCTTTTAGGATTTTAAATAGCTCAGCTGGAATTCCATCACCTCAACTAGCCTTATTGTTGGCAATGCTTCCTAAGGCCCACTTGACTTAATTCTCCAGGATGTATGGCTCAGCAATCACATTATCAAGTTTATCAGTGATGTTAAAATCTTTCTTACATAGTTCTTCTGTATTTTCTTGTCACCTCTTCTTAGTCTCTTCTGCTTCTGTTAAATCCCTACCTTTTTAGTCTTTTATCATGCCCATTTTTGCATGAAACATTCCCTTAATATCTTTAATTTCCTTGAAAAGATCACTTGCCTTTCCTATTCTATTATTTTCTTCTATCTCCTTGCATTGCTCACTTTAGAAATCCTTCTTGCCTGTCCTTGCTACTCGCTGGAATTCTCTGTTCAGTTGGGTTTATTTTTCTCTTTCTCCTTTACCTTTTGCTTTCCTTAGCTATTTGTAAAGCTTTATCAGACAGCATTTTGCTTTCTTGCTCTTCTTTTTCTTTGGGATGTTTTTTTTTTTTTTTGCTGCTTCCTGTACAATATTGTGAACCTCTGTCCATAATTCTTCAGGCACTATGTCTACCAGAGCTAATCCCTTAAATCTATTCATTACTTTTACTTCATATTCATAAGGAATGTTATCGAGGTCATATGTAAACAGTCTGATGGTTTTCCCTACTTCTTTCAAATTAAGTCTAAATTTTGCAATATGAAGCTCATAATCTGAGCTACAGTCATCTTTAGGTGTTTTCACTGGCTAGAAGCTAGGTGGCTTCTCCACCTTTAGTAGCAAAACACATAATCAATCTGATTTTGTAATTGACCATGTGGTGGTTTCCATCTGTAGAGTCACCTTTTGGGTTGTTGAAAAAATGTTTGCTCTGACCGTTATTCTTTTTTCCCCCTACATTTTAATACAGGTGGAACATTGAATGATTCCTTCACTTCAGCTCCTTCACAGCCAAATCAGGAGGCAGGGACTGTTTAAGTTTCTCTGCTTTCTCTTTGTGATGACCAATGTGTACAGGTATCTGCTGCATCAAACCTTAAACTTCACATTGACTGTGTTTTTCTTGATGTTGACAGATTAAGCATCTTTATTCCTGGCTGTGAGCAGGGGGTCTTTTATTTCCTCGATTTTGGGGGGCACGGCGGTGGAATGAGGGGCAGCGTGTGGCCTGAGAGGTCACACCACGGGAGAGATACAACTGCCAAGGGGCCGAGGAAGATGGAAAGGCTCTGACCATTATTCTTAATTTTGGCTTCCCTTTATCCTCTGAGGACCAAAGCTGATACACTGTGATTGGGGTAAGCTACACCAAATAAAGAACAATTGAAGAAACTGGGGTATGAGGAAAGTGTGAGGAAGAGAAGATTTTTAGAGCGTGGTACTCACTGTCTTCAAATATTTGAAAGGTAGAACTAAGAGAAATAGCTACAAGTTACAGAGAAGCAAACCACCTCTGCCTAAGGAAAAAAAACTTCCTTACCATCAGAGTTAGCTCAGGAGGTATTGAGACAGACAGAAGGTGGATGGACACTTTTCAAAGATTTAAAAAGATTCCTTTTTGGATGCAGGTTGAACTACACAGTAGCTGAGGTCTTTCCATTATTGGTTTCTGGGATTCTGTGAGCAGCCCCAACAAATCGAACTGCACAATGAACTCTTATCTCAGCACCCACAGCATTTCGGGCTCTGCATCCAAAGCGACACTTCTAAATAAAGTAACTCCAGGAGGGAGGGTTCAATTTGAGGGAGCCAGTTGAGGCCACAAACCTTCTCATTGCAATCAAAGCTGTCAGAGCCAGTTATCATGGAAGCCAGCTGTGTGCCCCCAAAGTCGCTGTTGCCTAGGAAACCTCTGCTGCCCTGTCGAAATCCTCCTTGGAGCAGGGAGTGGTAATCAGCTTCTCCCCTCTGCCCTCCATACTGGCAGAGCCTTGGTTGTTGCTGAGCTTCGCCAACTCTGTGGAAGGAGCTCAAGGAACTCAGCAAATTTAAATTTTTCTGCCGGCCTCTTGGAAATAATTTTAGATGGCATGAGAGGCTACTATTAGTTTGTTAGGTGGGACAGACAGAATGCAAAGCTCTCAGCATCATCGACAGGAAAAGTAGAGTCCATGGGAAACTTTTTTTTTTCCTTTCAAGTGTTTTGTTTCCTTTTAATACATCACTTCTGCTTCCCAATGACCTACCCCCAGAAGAAACCTCTCCATTAACAAATACATACTGTCAAATGAGACAAATCAACCCCGTGGACATGCCAGAAAATACAGACCTCATTCACCACCTATAGCCCTCCACCTTTTCTCCAAGAGGTATCTTTTACTACCAGTCCGCTAGTCATGACTGTTCACCGCATTGATTAAATTTCTTTTGAAAAAAAGTTTATTTTTTCCCAAGTACACATAAAGGCAATTTTTAACATTCATTTAAAAAAAATTTTAAGTTCCAAATTTTCTCCCGCCTTCCCTTCCCTTCCCCCTCCTTGAGAAAGTAAGAAATTTGATATAGATTATACATGTGCAATCATGTAAAACATATTTTCATATTAGTTATGTTGTAAAAGAAGACACAGACCAAAAGAAAATGAAAACACACAAAAAAATAAAGATAGTTAAAAATAGTATGCTTCGATCTGCATTCAGATTCTGTCAGTTCTTTACCTGGATGTGGACAGCGTTTCTGACATTGATTAGAGTTCTAAAGTCTTTCAATATTGCATAAAATACTTTCCTCACAACCACGTGAGGTAGATACATAATACATAAACTGAAGCCTCATGAGACTGTTATTTGCTTTACTTCATATAGGTAATCAATACTTGGGGGAAAGAGAATAATAAAAATAACAACCACCACCCCAATTCCCATTTTTATAGCACTATAAAGCTTATAATGTGTATTCCTCACAATAAATGAATGATACTTATATCAAAGATTCTAATGACCCAAAAGGCCGAGGTGCACTACGGGAAATTTTCTCACTTTCTCAAGTTATGGCCCCCAGCCAGGAAATCTGGGAAAATATATGCATGGCATTCAGTATTCTGAGACCTACTCCCTACTGGCAAGCTCTCGGTTCACAATCTTACAGAAGAAAGTTTTATTAAGAAAGTAAACTAAGACAGATATTCTTAAATGAGAAACCATTAGTCCTGAAGACATATCTGAGTCTCCAGAGTCGTGAACAGTACTGAATATGAAGGTTTCTCACTGCTGGAGGCTTTCCTCACTTTCTCCCAACATCGCAAAAGGCACTAGTGGAGCAGTGTATTTGTCCATCTGTCTACCCTTACCTTTGCCACATGACCAACCTATCTTTTCTTCCAATCCGTCAATCAACAGTCAATAAACACTTATTAAGACCTAAACTCTGAGGATACAAAGAAAGGTAAGCGACAATCCCTGCTCTCTAAGTGCTCAGTCTAATGGTCTACCATACAATTCCTTGATGAATCTCTTTCTCATTTTCTTTAGAATTTCTCATTCAATAAGTTGTTTTTATTTTTGTGTTTCCAGTGCTTAATACAGTGCCTTGCTCATAGTAATTGGCGCTTTTATAACTGAATTAAATGGAGAATTCTTAATCTGGAATTTAAAGGTCTTCACAATCTGGCTCTTACCTGCCTTCCCAGATGTTTCATGTTGTTGCCCTTCCCATACTTTATGTTTCAGCTGAAGTGAACTAGTGGCTAGTCCCTAAATTTGACACACAATCTCTTACAGCCCGTCCCTCATGCCTGAAACGTACTCCTTTCTCATCTCTGCCTCTTAGAATCCCTGGCTTCCTTCACAGATCAGCTCAGATGCCATTTCTTCCAGGAAGCCTCTCCATTCTCCCAGTTGTCATCACTCCCACTGTCCTTGAATCATCTATTAGTTATTTAATCATGTATACATTATATCCCCATGATGGGCAACCTTCCCAGCCATTGTTGTTTGACTTCATCAGCTTGCACCAAGAAGCAAGGTGCTTCAAATTCATGAAACTCATTTTTAGGAGTGAGACTAAATGCTGAGCCAAGCCACTCGTGCAACGTCTATAACCCCATACTCCAGGTCTGGTCTCCATTTGGGCAGAAAATGTTTGAAATTTTTTTTCTTGTTAAGTCTGTTTTCTCAGAAACTATATTCTCATAGGAGATTCTAGAGAAGTATGCCTAAAGTTGCTGTGTAAGGTAAAAATCCTGTATTGACCACTATTACAAGATGTAGGTAATATAGAATTGCAGGAACAGGTAGGTAGTATAGTCGATAAAGCTCTGGTTCCTGAAGTCAGGAGGATTCATCTTACTGAGTTCAAATCCAGCCTCAGACATTTATTAGCTGTGTTACCCTGGGCAAGTCACTTAACCCTTTTTGCTTCAGTTCCCTCATCTGTAAAATGAGCTAGAGAAGGAAAGGGCAAACAACTCCAATATCTTTGCCCCCAAAACCCCAAATGGGGCCAGAAAGAGTTGGACTTGACTGAAACAACTGAACAACAAAATAGAATTGCAAGAGTAAAACCTTAGGTATAGTTTTCAAGTAAAGATAAGAGCTGTTTGTATTAACAATAACATGTATACACACACAAAAGATTTCTTCTTTGTTAAATTGTGAAAAGAATACATTTTAAAATAATTTTGCGGATAACTTTTGTTTTTGTATCACTTACACTCCCCACTGTATTTTTTCCCTTCTCTCTTTTAGAGAACCATTTCTTATAATAATGAATTTTAAAAAGAGGAAGAAGAGGCAAAAAGTTCCACAAAACTGACCAGCATGTTAAAAAAAGTGCGACGTTATGTGTAGTATTCCACAGTCGTGTTCGCCCACTTCTGTAAAGAAATGGGGGAGGGGCACCTTCTCTTATCTCTTCTATGTGTCTGAGCTAGGGCAATATAATTTCTCTGCATTCCATTTTGATTGTTCTTTCCCTTGACATTGTTGTAATCATTGTAAATGTTATTTTCCAGGTTCTTCTTTCCTCATTTTGCATCAGTTCATATGTTTTTCCCATGCTTCTCTGTATTCATCCTGTTCATTATTTCTTTCAGCACAGTAATATCCCATTACATTCTTGTACCCAGTCTATTTAGCTATTCCACAGTTGATAGGCATCTATTTTGTTTCTAGCTCTTTGCTTCGAGAACAATGCTGCTTTAAATATTTTGGGGGTATATCAGGCCTTTGTTTTTTTTCATTAATCTCCTTGGGGTCTATACTTAGAAGTGGAATCTCTGAGCTATGAGATATGA
>JAQQSZ010006982.1:0-13441 GCA_028646595.1 Phalanger gymnotis
AAAAAGAAATAACTCTTCTGATAATATAATGAACACGTGGGTGTTCAGCACATACTTTCTGATAAATAAATAGGAGTAAAACATGTTGGAACCATAAGGCATTCCTTGTTATAATTAATATTAATTGAGCCATTATTAGAACTTGGTATGTACTGTTGAACTCAATAATGTAAGGAGGATGTAAAGAATCCATTTTCCAGTGGCTCAGTAGTGAGCAAAGAGGAATCCTTGTGATAAGCGAAAAGAAATGTATCCTGTGAAAACAGCAAATTAGGAGTCTAGAAACATGGGTTCAAGTCTTTTAGCTATGTGACCTTAAATCATTTCATCTCTGTGTGTTCACTTTCTTATTTATAAAATCAGAAATCTTTAGTAGATTAGGCATTCTTCATCTTTTTTATATCTCTGGCAATTTGGCGAAAACTATGAACCCCACTGAGAATAATGTTTTTAAATATCTAAAGCAAAATATGTAGGATTACAATTATAAGAAAACCAATGATATTGAAATATCATTTTAGATAGATATATACGCATATGTATTTTAAAATTAATAGACCACCCCCAAGCTCAGAATCTGTAGATTACACTATCTCTAAGACCCCTGTTCTGTGCTGATACTCTCTGAATCTAGATACTTAAAATTAGGTAGATCATGGGTTTGATGCAGCTAATTAATCCTGGGATGAGAGACTTCCCAAAGGTTCCATTCTTTTTTGTGATTGTATAATTTTTGTTTGGGCATAAGTAGAAAAAAAGTCTCCTTTAAAATATCTGAGCTGAATCCAACTTGTGTTTTTTTCCAAAATAAAAGCAAGTTTTAAATCCTATTTTGGGTTACAACAATCTGTTTACTGTTTTGCCATACTCGTTTTTCAACTTTCTATAGCTCCTTCTAAGGAGAACACGTTGCTTTCAAAGACACGTTGCTTTCTCTTTTTGGAAAAGGAATGCGGCAGAATCTTGAAAGCAGAGAACTGAGAGCCATGTATCTCCAAATCATTGTGCTCACTGAAGAGGTGTAAGTTAGGAATTGGGTGGGAGATGGGGGAAGATTGGTTTTCCCAAACTCATATTTAGTATTTCAGCTCTTTGGATGAAAATTGTTGTTGACCGATATGGTTGCTAAGAAAATAAGCTTGATAAATACATATGGGGCATTGGCTGTGGTGACTACAAAGCTTCCTCCCAAAATTTTGGTCTAATAATCATAAGAATACTAGAATTGGAAACTTCAAGATCCATAAGATGGAGAGAATTTATGGAAAGTCAAGACAGGGTGGGTATTCTGTGGCCTCAAGGCCACATGTGACCTTCTAGGTCCTTGGTTGAGACCTTTTGACTGAGTCTAAGTTTTACAGAACAAATCCTTTTATTAAAGGGATTTGTTCTATGAAGTTTGGATTCAATTAAAGGGCCACACTTGAGGACCTTAAGGGCCACATATGACCTTGAGGCTGCAGGTTCCCCACCCCTGGTCAAGAATTATGAAATTATCAAAATGATCAAATTATTGACATAATTTTGTTTTAAGAAATGGTAGAAAGGTTTGTTTTAATAAATGGTAGAAAGACTAAAAAAGGCTAGAGTTTAATTTAGAAAAGTCAGTAACATCACCATTAACTTTCAAATAATTTGTATTCTAGGGATAGCTGTCTCAAGTTGTGAAATCTAGGAAAAAGCATATGCTGATCAGTAACATAGAGCTGGCCGACACGGCACTACTCCTCCTGTTTTCTCCTAGAATGGTGTCAGTGGCACATTCATCAGGCATGGAAGATTATCTAAGAAGGGTGTTAGTAAGCATGTTTTTTAGAAATAGAAACTGGTATTGCACTGATCTTAAACCTAAGCACACTTCCACCACCGGGTGCTCTTTGTCAGTACAGTTTCTATGGCTCTATCATTCATCACTTAACAATGTTGCAGGAATTTTGTTTGTGTAATATAGTGCCAGAACCTTGAAGATAATATTTCCACAGGGGCATCCTTTTTGTTGGCTTGGCTTGGTTTTAATTTGTGGACATCACACAAGAAGTAGGAACAGTTCAGAGAAATTGAAAGAAAAGGATGAAAAAGAAATACTAGCCAAAATCTGGCCACAAAACATCCACAACTTTCCCCATTCCAATTTTCATCTGTTTGGGGTAGATGCAGAGTTGGCCTTTAGAGTATTTGAACAACATCCTTTTCAGTGCAAGTATTTTAGGAATAGACAGATATGTAAGTCAAGCCAATATAGAGTAAAATTTCTGGGAACATAGTTGTTCATTCTTTGTTTTCGAAGAACACCAATAATGGGATAATGACTTGAGTTTCGTGTAAGTTGGATTTAAGTTAGGCAGAGTTGCGCGAAGTCATCAGCTTCACAATCTTCCAGAGTTATCAAAGTCCAGTGGCAAGACAAAAGTCAAGACAACCGGTAATGTCCCAGAATGCAGTGGATGACTTTGGCATCTTTAATTTCCAACCAACCTTACGAGTGTGCCACAGAGACTGCTTCAGCTACCTCCATGGCCATTGGAACAAATTGTTTTCATCTACGGAAATCTTCATATGATTGGGGTAAACATCCTTATAACTCATCAATGGGTTTGAGGCCTGTTGGTTACCCTTAACTTGGTTTAGTCCAGCTGCTCAGGTGGTTTTACTGGGGTATGACCACTGTGTGTGCTACAGATTCTTGGAGCCAGAGATGAGAGTTGTATAGCAGGCAGACACCAAATATAGATGAGCAGCCCCGAAAAGGGTTCCGCAAGGCCTCCCACCAGAGATGCCTGAACACCTCATAATGCCCCTCTGGGAACATTGGGACCCTGGAGGTAGCCATCTTTCTGCTCCAATCAGCCATTCAGTAGTGATCAAGATAATCGCTAAATACTCATGCAATTTTTCTAGGCCTCACAAGACAACCCATAGGGATTTACACTGCTTGTGTCTTCTCTCACTCAGCTGGGAGACAGGTAGTTAATTATAATATACTAAGTGTCAGGCATGGCTCTTCCATAACTAGGAAGACTGAGGAAAGAGGAAACAGACTTCAACCTGAAATGGATGTTTTACCTTAGGGCGTTGAACTGGATTGTAAGGTTACTTTCCTTTTTTAAGCATAAGTACCCCCAAAATGGATTATTTTAATGATGATTTTTTTTCTTTTTTTATTAATTTATTTTTTATTTTTAGTTTACAACACTCGGTTCCACAAGTTTTTGAATTGCAAATTTTCTCTCCCTCCCTCTCCTCCCCTTCCCTCCTCCCAAGATGGCATGTAATCCAATATAGGTTCTACATATACCTTCAGTTTGAACTTATTTACATAATAGTCCAGTTGTAAAGAAGAATAATAACCAATGGAATGAATTATGAGAAAGAAGAAATGAAACCAAAAAAGGAGAAAAAAAGAAAGCAAGTGGTTTGCCTCAATCTGCATTAAGACTCTGTAATTCTTTCTCTGGATGTGCATAGCATTTTCCATCATGAGTCTTTTGGAGCTATCCTTGAACCTTGCATTGATGAGAGGAGCCAAGTTTATCAAAGTTAGTCCTTACAGATACCATGTGTCAGTAATCGTGTATAATGTTCTTCTGGTTCCACTCCCCTCACTCAGCATCAATTCATATAAGTCTTTCCAGGTTGTAATGAAGTCCATCTGCTCCTCATTTCTTATAGCACAATAGTATTCCATTACATTCATATGCCACAATTTTTTTTAGCCATTCCCCAAAAGGATGGGCATCCTTTTGATTTCCAATTCTTTGCTACCACAAAAAGAGCTGCTATAAATATTTTTGTACATAGTGGTCCATTTCTTACTTATGTGATCTTTTTGGGGATACAGCCTTAGAAGTGGTATTGCTGGGTCAACGGGTATGCACATTTTTATCACCCTTTGGGCATAGTTCCAAATTGCTTTCCAGAATGGCTGGATCAGTTCACAACTCCACCAACAATGTAACAATGTTCTAATTTTCCTACATCCTCTCCAGCATTTATCATTTTCCTGTTTTGTCATGTTAGCCAATCTGACAGGAGAGATGTGGTACCTGAGTTGTTTTGATTTGCATTTCTCTGATTGATAGTGAGTTAGAGCATTTTTTTCATATGCCTATAGATAACTTTAGTTTCTTCCTCTGAAAACTGCCTGTTCATATCCTTTGACCATTTCTCAATTGGGGAATGACTTATATTCCTATAAATTTGGCTCACTTCCCTGGATATTTTAGATATGAGGTCTTTATTAGAGACACTGGCTGTAAAGATTTTCTCCCAATTTTCTGCTTCCCTCCTAATCTTGGTTGCATTGGTTTTGTTTGTACAAAACTTTTCAATTTAACAATCAAAATTATCCATTTCGCATTTTGTAATGCTCTCTATCTCTTGTTAGGTCATGAATTCTTCCCTTCTCTATAGATCTGACAGGTAAACTATTCCTTCTTCTCCCAAATTGCTTACAGTATCAGCCTTTATTCCTAAATCATGAACCCATTTTGCCTTTATTTTGGTATATGGTGTAAAATATTGGTCTATGGTCAGTTTCTGCCATACCGTTTTCCAGTTTTCCCAGCAGTTTTTGTGAAATAGTGAATTCTTAACCCAGCAGCTGGATTCTTTGGGTTTATCAAAGAGGGGATTGCTATAGTTGTTGGCTACCGAGTCTTGTGTACCTAATCGATTCCACTGATCTGCCACTTTGTTTCTTAGCCAGTACCAAGTAGTTTTGATGATTGCTTCTTTGTAATACAGTTTAATATCTGGTATGGCTAGGCCACCTTCCCTAGCATTTCTTTTCATTAATTCCCTTGATATTCTAGACCTTTTGTTTTTCCAAATCAATTTTGTTATTATTTTATCCAGATCTGTAAAATAATTTTTTGGTAATTTGATTGGTATGACACTGGATAATTAAATTGATTTAGGTAAAATTGTCATTTTTATTATATTAGCTTGGCCTAACCATGATCAACTGGTGCTTTTCCATTTATTTAGATCTGCCTTTAATGTGTGATAAGTGTTTTGTAATTGTGTTCATATAGGTCCTGAGTTTGTCTTGGCAGGTAGGCTCTCAAATATTTTATAGTGTCTACGGTAACTTTTTTTTGAGGGGGGAAGGCAGGGCAGCTGGGTTTAAGTGACTTGCCCAAGGTCACACAGCTAGTAAGTGTGTCAATTATTTGAAGCCGGATTTGAACTCAGGACCTCCTGACTCCAGGGCCAGTGCTCTACTCACTGTGCCACCTAGCTGCCCTTATAGTAATTTTAAATGGAATTTCTCTTTCTATCCCTTGTTGTTGGGCTTTGTTAGTAATATATAGGAATGCTGAGGATTTATGTGGGTTTATTTTATATCCTGCAACTTTGCCAAAGTTATTTATTATTTTAAGTAGTTTTTTTTACTTGATTCTCTAGGATTCTCTAAGTAAATCATCATATCATCTGCAAAGAGTGTTTGTTAGTTTTTTTCTTTCCCTATTCTAATTCCTTCAATTTCTTTTTCTTCTCTTATTGCTAAGGTTAACACTTCTCATACCAAATTGAATAATAATGATGATAATGGACATCATTGTTTCACCCCTGATCTCATTGGGAATGCATCTAGCTTATCCCCATTACAAATAATGCTTGTTGATGGTTTTAGGTAGATGCTATTCATAATTTTAAGGAAGGCTCCATTTATTCCTATGCTTTCTAGTGTTTTTAATAGGAATGGGTGTTGTATTTTGTCAAAAGCTTTGTCTGCATCTATTGAGATAATCATATGGTTTCTACTACTTTCATTGTTGATATGATCAATTATGCTGACAAAAACTATCAGAAATCAATTGAACTATTGATTGAATTAATTGAAATATTGAACCAGCCTTGCATTCCTGGAATAAATCCTACCTGGTCATAGTGTATTATTCTCATGCTAAGTTACTGTAATCTTTTTGCTAACATTTTATTTAAAATTTTTGCATCAATATTCATTAGGTAAATCGGTTTATAATTTTCTTTCTCTGTTTTGACTTTTCCTGGTTTAGGTATTAGTAACACATTTGTGTCATAAAAAGAATTTGGTATGACTCCTTCGCCTATTTTCCCAAATAGTCTATAAAGTATGGGAATTAAAATTGTTCTTTAAATGTTTGATAGATAGTCTATGACACATTTGTTTAGTGGTTTTTTTTTTTAATTTTGCCAAGAGTTTTACTAATTTAATTGAACAGTTTGTTAAGCTAGGAGGTTTGAGTGAATGTAAATGGCCTGGATATACCAGAGAGAATTGCTTATGTGTGTGAGTGAGACAAGTCAAATAACTGAAGGGTACATGTAAATATAGAGTCTCAGATGTAATAATCTGACCCTTAAAGGACCTCAAACCCTGAGTAGTATTCTGGAGCCTCACATTTCAGGAGAGGCACCAACTTGTTATAACTGTGGGGCTGCTTTATCACATGTGAGAGATAGTAGGACATTTGTTGCCATATGAGTATATAGAGGGAGCACCTTCTGTCCTGGGAGACTTGACTTTAAATTGGATGCTCATTGACCAGCTTGACATCATTCTCTATGCCTTGACCATTTATGTTAAATTTATTTTTGACGTTCATTTAATAAAAATGAGTTCCAAATTCTCTCCTTCCCTCCCCACCCCAACCCATTGAGAAAGAAATCAATTTGATATCAATTATATATGTGAACTAGTGCAAAACATATTTCCATATTAGCCACTGTATAAAAAATAAAGAAAAGTAAAAAAAAGTGGAAAAATATACTTCAATCTGCATTCAGAGTTCAGCAGCTCTCTCTCTCTCAGAAGGTGGAAAGCATTTTTTTTTCTATCATGGGTTCTTAGGAATTGTCTTAGTTCATTGTTTTAATCAGAGTAACTAAGTCTTTCACAGTTGGTCATCATTACAGAATTGCTGTTTTGGGGTACACTGTTGTCCTGGTTCTGACCGTTTTATTTTGCATGAGTTTGTATTAGTCCTCCCAAGTTTTTGTCATTTCTTATAGCACAATACTGTTGCATCAAAATAATATAAAACAACTTGTTCAGTTATTCCCCAATTGATGGGCATCCCCTCAATTTTCAAATTTTTGTGACCACAAGAAGAGCTGCTGTAAGTATTTTAACATATAGATCCTTTCCCCTTTTCCTCTTTGCAATACAGATCTAGTAGTAGTATTGCTGGGTCAAGGAATATGCAAAGTTTTGTTGCCCTTTGGGCATAGTTACAAATTGTTCTCCTGAATGGTTGGCAAGTTCACAACTACACCAACAGTGCATTGGTGTACCTATTTTTTCACATTCCCTCCAACATTTATGATTTTCCTTTTCTATCAAGTTAAAGAACCTGATATGTGTGAGGTTTTAACTTATATTACTATCTAATCAGTAGTGATTTATAATATTTTTTGTGACTTTTGATAGCTTCAATTTCTTCTTTTGAAAACTACCTGTTCACACCTTTTGACCATTCATCAGTTGGGGAATGGTTTTTGTTTTTCTAAATCTGGCCTAATCTCCTATATATTCGAGAAGTAAGGCCTTTATCAGAGTCAGAGGAACTTGCTGTAAACCTCTCCCCTTGAGTTTCCTGCTTTCTTTCTAATTTTGGCTGCATTTGTCTTTTTATGCAAAAATCTTTTAAATTTCAGGTAATCAGAATTATCCATTTTACTTCTCATGATCCTCTCTCTCTCTTGTTCAGTCATAAACTCTTATTTATCTATAAATCTGACAGGTACATTTTTCCATGCTTTCCTAATTTACTTAGGATATCACGTTTTATGTCTATGTCTTTGTCTATGTCTGTACCTATACCCACATATAAGTATACATATACATGCATACATATATATGTGTACATATATATGTGTATGTGTGCATGTGTGTATATACACAGGGAGTAGATCTATACATACATATAGATATATATGTGTGTATGTCTATACTACAACCATTTTTACCTTATTCTGTAAAAAGTGTTAAATATCGGTCTATGCCAAGTTTCTGCTAACCTGTTTTCCAGTTTTTGCAGCATTTTTTGCCAGATTGTGAGTTCTTACCCCCAAAGCTTTAGATCTTTGGGTTTATTAGATACTGGATGACTATGATATTTTACTGCTGTGTATTCTATACTTAATCTGTTTCCCCAATGCACCACTCTGTTTCTAGTACCAGATTCTTCTGATTATTGACACTTGGTAACATAGTTAGAATCTGGTACTGCTAAGCTGCCTTCTTTCACATTTTTTCATTGATTCCCATGATGTTCTTGACCTTTTGTTCTTCCAGATGAATTTTGTTATTATTAAAAGCTCTTCCTTGTGCGTCTCTTTTATGTGTGATAATTTTCCCCATTCTTCTTCTCCCTTCCCCCTTTTCCCAGTGCATTCCTCTTTCTTACTCATCCATTTTTTTTAAGTTTATCCCAACATAATCTACTCATTCCTAGGCCCTTTGTCTATGTAGAGTTCTTCTAACTGACCTAATAATGATAAAGTTCTGTATCATCTTCCCATAGAGGAATGTAAATAGTTTAATCTTATTGAATCCCTTATGATTTCTCTTTTGCATTAACCTTTATGTGCTGTCTTGAATCTTGTATTTGAAAGTCAAATTTTCTGTTCCTCTCTGGTCTTTTCATCAGGAATGCTTGAAAGTCCTCTATTTCATTAAATATCCATTTTCCCCTGAAGAATTATACTCAGTTTTTTTCTGGGTAGGTTATTCTTGGTTGTACTCCTAGCTCCTTTGTCTTCTGGAATATCATATCCTTTAACATGGTGGCTGCTAGAGCTTTTTGATCCTGATGGTGGCTTTATGTTATGTGAATCGTTTCTTTCTGACTGCTTGAAATATTTTCTCTTTGACCTGCAACTCCGAATTTAGCTATAATATTTCTGGGCATTTTCTTGATTTTCTTGCATCACTCTCATTTCTCTTCCAAATTTTTCCTCTAAATCTCTTGCCTGATTTTCAAAATCCTTTTTTAACTCTTCCATAGCCTGAGGCCAATTTACTTTTTTCTTTGAGGCTTTGGATTTAGGAGCTTTGACTTTGTTATCTTGTTTGGAGTGTGTGTTTTGATCTTCCTAGTCAGCATAGTAACTTTCTATGGTCTAAATATTTTTTGTTGGGTCAGCTAGGTGGCGCAGTGAGTAGAGCACTAGCCCTGGAGTCAGGAGGACCTGAGTTCAAATTTGACCTCAGTCACTCGACACACTAGCTGTGTGACCTTGGGCAAGTCGTTTACCCCAATTGCCCTGCCTTCCCCCCTACAAAATAAAAAAAAATGTTCATTTTTCCAGCCTATTTTTTGACCTTTAACTCTTTGCTAAAGTGGGGCTCTGTTTCCAAGGTGGAGGTTGCATTATCCCAAGCTTCAGGGATTTTGTGCAGCTGTTTTCAGAGATACTTCTAGGGACCTGTATGTTTTCAGTTCTTCCAAGATGATGTGATCTAAGGAGAGGTATATTTACTACTGTCCTGGCCTGTGAGTGACCACAAGCACTCTTTTCTGCCCTGGAACTGTGAGGAGGGTCCCTGCTCCCCCGTGGCTGCAAGCTGTGGTATGCTAGTGCTCCTCCTCACTCTGGGACTGGCACCCGTGACTGTGACATGGATCCGAGTATGAGCAAAGTGACAGAGTCCTGCCTCAGTCCTGCCAGCAAAGAGACTCCTGTCATCTCCTTCTGGTCAGTAGTTCAACCTCCTTACTATCTGTGGGTTGAGAGCTCTGGAAGCAGACACTGCCACTGATGACTCAGTGGCTCCCAAGGCCTGCTCATGGTTTGCTGGGGCTGTTTCTCCACTCTCACCCAGGTGCAACTGACCGTTCCTGTTGATCTTCTAACTTACCTTTGACTAGAAAATTATTTCACCCTGTCCTTTGGTGGGTTCTGCCACTCCAGGAATTGTTTTATGGCATTATTTAAATGTATATGCAGGTGTATTAGAGAGAGGTCAGGCAAGTCATTGCCTTTTATCTACCACCTTGGCTCCAACCCCAAGATCAGATCTTATAAAAACCATATTGATTTTAGTCCAAATTTATGATTCATCAGTATGGAGAGTTTCCAAGTTGGAAATTCCATTTACCAGTACAGATCAAAAAATTCTCTGTAGTATTATTTTAGAGAGCATCATGGGGCCAACAAGAGGCTAAACTACTTTCTTGCATTCATACAGCTAATATTTATCAGGGCAGTACTTGAATTCCAGTTTCCTGACTTCAAATCTGAGCCTATATCCACTATAGGATGCTGTTCCTCATCATATTAACTAGGAGAGATAAAAGTCAGAGAAATACCTTTTCCAGGAATGTTATGATTTAGCCATTATCATTAAGTGGGTAAGTAGCAGAATTTAAGATAGACCTAATAGAGAGAAGACAATTTCAGCCTTAATATCTCTATTATTCCTTTGTTTCAACATGTTTTCAAGATATATAGCAGTCACATAACATCCATGTATTTGTATTCATGTAAATAGTGTTATCTCCTGCTTATGTATAACTTTACCACTTATAGAACATTTCAGTGTCCATTATCTTACTCAATGTGAGCTAGGGTAAATATTATTAATATTTCATTTTCATAGATGAGGAAGTTAAGGCTTGGTGAATTTAAAAGTGGCTGTTCAAAGATCACAGAAGTAGGTGATAATCAGAATTGGAACCAAAGTTTTCTTGACTCCAAGTTCAATGTTCTTAAAATAGTCTTTCATTACTCAACTGACAGGATGAAAATGCCAATTAGCATGGTCAAAAAAGTCAAAATTATGGCTTTCCATTATATCCATTAAATATCTAGCATTTGTTTCTTAATGTGGGCCTTAAGCATCTTGTGGCTGAGAACTTATATACACACACAGATATCTATCTATCTATCTATCTATCTATCTATCTATCTATCTATCTATAGATCAGAAGAAATCTAATAGGCTGTTGAACTAAGTGACTCGTGTATCACTTGAGTTGGTTATGGTCAAACACAGCCTACTTGTGGCTAATAATAATCTTGTTGTTTCATCCAAGGAGGGCATCAGTAGCGGGATCACTTTCATTGCCTAGAGCAAATGCTAACTCTGTTTCCATGGTGTCATATTTGGCATTCAAGAATTTTTATACGTGAATATAAGTTCCTCTCTCAGGGGTGGTTGCAGGGTCTGTCCTGGTGTTTGCCAGAGGAGTGGATCAGAATTCTTAGTACCTCATATAAGAGGCCTCTAATCATAGAACCAGACATAAGTATACAAGGCTAGTCCTATTTCTCTGGTCACAGCAGGTGACTGCCTACACAGTAGGATTTGAAGAAGATATCCTGCCCCTGAATCGTGTTCCTGCTTAATACCTGACACGTCACTGTTGGGATTCGTTTCCTTATTGTGACATTGTGGAAAAAGCACTGCTTACTGTTGGCTCCTGCAGTAAAGTTTGCATCTGATATTTTCTAGGTGTATGATCATGGGTGAATCATTTGCCTGCTCTGATCTTCGGCTTCCTCATTGTAAAATATGGCTATGATGGTAACCATAGCTCACAGATCTATTGTGGGTTAAGCCTCATAAAGTGCTTTGTAAACTTTAAAAGCCCTGTATAAATGGTGCTGTTGTGACAGTGAGGTGGCTTTTTTCATTAAAAAGCCACTTTTAATACTCTGGGGTAGTCTCCATAGGAATAAAAAAACACTAGTAGAGGATAGCTCCCTGACCCCCAGGAACACCGTAGAAGAGAGCAAGGCTGCAAGGAAAAATGCACAGAGGGAACCCCCTGCAGACGCAAGGTGAAAGGAGTGTTCTGAGAACCATGAGAGCTAGAGGAGGAGGTGAGGACTGGGCCCAGGCACATGACTGACAGGCAAGAGAGACAGGCATGAGCCATAGAGTTATGTGGGCCCTTCCTTCTTCTCATTGGCCTTTTTCTGTTTCTGTTGCATGATCTCTGCATCCTTGAGTCACTTTGCTTTTTCGCATTCTTCTGGCAGGCAAGCTTGAGTGCTGGTTACCAGGGGTCATGGAAATGGTAATGACTGGAGCCTTGGATAGAGTCCCTGCCCTGGAGTCAGGAGGACTTGAGTTCAATTATGGCCTCAGACCATTATTACTTGTGTGACCATGGGTAAGTCACTTAACCCTGTTTGCCTCAGTTTCCTCATCTGTAAAATGAGCTGCAAAAAGAAATGGCAAACCACTACAGTATCTTTGCCAAGAAAACCCCAGGTGGGGTCATGAAGAATCAGACACAACTAACCAACAAAATGTTATTATTGTTTTTAATCACTGTTCAAGGTCATCTTTTCAAATACATCTGCTCATGGAAAAGCAAAATGAAATTTAGACAAGCAGGAAAGCTTTGAAAGCTGTAGGTTAAACTTACTATGCACTTTAAAAAGAAAATCAATAGAGATAGTAGATATCTGAAGTTCAATGTACAGTCCTTTCCTTCTGATGTCATGGTCCTCTTCAAGAATGAAGGACAGCCAACAGCAACTCTCAGTGACCCTATTTGGGGTTATCTTGGAGAAGATACTGTAGGATTTGCCATTTCCTTCTCTAGCTCACTTGACGGATGAGGAAATTGAGGCAAACAAGGTTAAAAGACTTGCCCAGGATCCCACGGCTAGTAAGTGTCTGAGGCTGGTTTTGAACTTAGGCCCTCTGTCCACCTTATCATTTACCTGCCCCACTCCAAAGCTAAGACCTGTGTCAAAAGCCACCCAGAGGCTGGAAAAAGCAGACAGATTTGGAGTAGCAGTATTGAGTCCAATCACCCAGGCCAGCATCTTTCAGGCCAGGACCTGACACACTGAAACCGAACATGAACTGCTAATAGGAGAGAAGAGAAAGACAAACACTTCATACCTTGGGTTGTGGTGAGGTTGGTGAGAGCAGGAAAGAAGTGAGGAAGAATGAGATGAAAAGGGAGGAGGCAGGCAGCATTTAAGACAAACCACCAATTTCATAATTTTACTTAGGGCAGGGCCTGTGGGCTTGGGAAAATTAGACTCACTTTTCACAGGGAAAATAAATGGGACATCATACAAGTAGAGGCTGAAGGTCTTAGAAACAAATGGTTTTTCTGCCTTTTGAAGTTCCTTGGTAGACTAGAATGTGTGGCTTTTGCCAAATTTGGAAGTCTAGATTAAAAACTTTAGTTGGCAAGTCAGGCCAAGGTGATAAAATGGAAAGGGTGCTAGGCTTGAAGTCAGTACAGCTGGGTTCCAATCCTTGCTCTGATACTTTTGTCACTTTGAACAAATAAGTTAACCTAAATTTTCTTTTTTTTTCCTTTTTTAATTTTTTTTAAATTTTAATTTATTTTTGACATGTTTGGTTTTCAGCATTGATTTTCACAGGCATTTGAATTACAAATTTTCTCCCCATTTCCTCCCCAACCCCACTCCAAGATGGCATACACTCTGGTTGCCCTGTTCCCCAGTCTGCCCTCCCCTC
>JAQQSZ010006983.1:0-13441 GCA_028646595.1 Phalanger gymnotis
GCAACTAGAAAATAAGATACGCAGGCAATGGGGCGTAGAAATTTATCTTGCCCTACAAGGAAGGAAGGGAAAAGGGGATGGGAGGGGTGACAGAAGGGAGGGCTGACTGGGGAACAGGGCAACCAGAATATATGCCATCTTGGAGTTGGGGAGGAGGGTAGAAATGGGGAGAAAATTTGTAATCCAAACTCTTATGAAAATCAGTGCTGAAAACTAAATATATTTAAAAAAAAAAAAAGAATTACAAAACAAAACAAAAAAAAACCCACCCAATTCCCCTTGAGCATAGCACTGCTCACCCCCAACTTCCTGAGCGTTTTTTCTCTTCCAGAGGAAGCATCCCCAGTTGCTTTGGTACCTCTCTGGGGACTTTTTTTCACTCTGGGCATTGTCTTGTGCATAACTTGTAGCTCACAGGGGTCCTTCCTGACCTGGGGCATCTTCTGGCCAAGGCAGAGGATGGCCCCTTCATTCTGGACTGCTTCTCTTAAGGCAACCTGAGGGCCTGGTCACTTTTGTGACCCACCAAGTCTCTGCTGATTTGTATTCCTTTATTTATCTGTTCATCAAACATTTATTAGGCTCCTCTGCTATGTGATTGGCCCTGGAGATCGAAGATGAAAAAATGACCATCCCTTCCCTCAAGAAGCTCCCATTGTGTGGAGGGAGAAGAATGTGAAATTAGCATAGATGTGTACAATACAAGGTAGGGGACGGGGGCAAAGGAGAGATCTGGGCGCGGCTTTCTCAGTATTTGGGAAAGAAGGTCATCATTTCAGGTCACCCCTGAGCCTTGGAGAGAGAGGCAGAGATGAGCAGGGAGGGTATTCCCTCGAAGGGGAGGTGTATTGGACCCAGGTAGCAGACTCCTGATTTTATCCATTCAGCCTCTCAGCCCAAGGAGCAAAGAAGTCTGATGGGAAACTGGAAGCCCCAGAGACTAAAGGCTTCTAGGATGGAGCCAGGGCCTCATGAAACTGGCTGGAGTACCTCATTTTCATCCCTCTATCACTGGAACCCAGCACCATGTCTTATAAAAGTCAGGGTAAACTTGGCCCACAGGAGCCCATACTAGGAATTCACTAAATGTGTGAAATGAATGGATCAGTACCGTGAACCGAACGGGGCCGAGGACAGTGAACGCTGGGTGATTCTGCTTCAGAAAGACACCCTGCGGTTGGCACAGACTCATTAATGCACTGCTCTGGGTCTGGTCATTCAGCCAGGCCCAGATCTCCCTAACTTGGCTATTAGCCTTCTCCAGTCTCTCGTTTTTTCCCCCAGTCTGTCTTGGCAGCCCCCAGACTTGCATCATAGAGATGGTGTGGTGCATTGGGGAGAAAGCTAGGTACTGAGCTCAAGTCCTAGCTTTGTCCCATCCCCATAGGACTCAAGTGAAATCGCTTAACCTCCATCTCCTCAGCTGGAAAGTGGGGAGGCTGGATGAAATGATCTCAAAGGTCCCTTTTGGTTCTAAACTCTAGGATTTGATGGTTTTGTCAAATACTTTGCTGAAATCCTGTGCCTTCTCCTATTCTACCAATCTGCAGCAACTGGAGGGTAAATGGAGGGGAGCCAGGGCACAAGCCCACCCTGAATGCCCGTAGCTACTGACTCGGTAGCCTGGAAAGGCTTTCAACAAGCGTTCAGTATTCACCGCGCTTCTTCGATGGTGCTGGGGTGGGGGGCATTCCCTGGGGGCAGCTAGGTGGCAAAGTGAGTAGAGTACTGGCCCTGGAGTCAGGAGGGCCTGAGTTCAAATCTGGCCTCAGACACTTGATGCATGTACTAGCTGTGTGATCTTGGGCAAGTCATTTAACCCCAATTGCCCTGCCTCCCTGGAGCTTGGCATCTCCTGGGCATCTAGGCCTCCAGCCTCTGGAGCCCGTGCGATATTGGGGCAGCACACAGGAGTCATGGGATGGGTCTCCGTTGGTAGCGGAGGCCTGGTGGAAATGTAAACCAGGAACTGACACGGGGTAGGGGCGGTGCCAATGCTGCACTTGGAGAAGGAAGGAGGCAACTGCTGAAACAGAAAGCAAGGGGAAGGATGGAAAGGGGCCTGCAAATGAGAAGGTAAAAGAGAGAGAGAATTGTTTTAATAATACTTTGGTTTCTGTCACCCACATTTCCCAATATTTTCCCCCTCTCCCTCCAGGAGAACCATCCCTTATAGCAATGAATAAAAAATGGAGGGAAAAAAACCAATTCAGAAAAACTGCCCAATATGTTTTTAAAAGTCTGAGCATTAATCGTAGTGTTCTGTACTCATAGACCCACCCACCCACCTCTACAGACAAGGGGGCAGAGGCGCCTTCTCCTAGGAGAGAATTATTTTTAAAGTAGACCTGGGTGCTTTCAATTGGCCCTTTCATTGCTGGTGTTTCAAGTTTGAGGAGGCCTCATGCCTCCCATCCCTCAGCACGGAGACAGAGGCCCAGAGTGGGGAATGGGGCTGGTCATCACACACCATCAGTGTATTGGCTTATTCCGATTAACTCCATCTGCTACAAGGGAGGGTTCGGTTTGGGCAGCGGCAGGGCCGTGGGAAACAACAGCATATCTTTAAATAGTATCAATAGGAAACCAGAAGGGTTATAACTGGTGGGGAGGGGGACCCCACGTGTGGCCGGAAGAGTGGAAGAGTGGATGGACAAGAGAAGGATGCCTTCTCTCTCTCGGAAAGCGACATCTTCCAGAAAGTATTTGAAAATATGCAAAATAACTTTGCTTCTTTCTTTTGGATTTTTTTTTTCCTGCAGGATCCAGTTTATGGAAGAGGAAAACTTGGCGAGATCCAAGGACTCATCCTGGGAATGCTGGACACCTTTAACTATGAACAAGTAACGTTGCCCATTTCTGAGTTTCTGAATCTGCCCGGGGCTAGAAACAAGCCTTGGCTGATTTTTAGTTTTTTGGTACAGATTTGCTGTTGGGAATTTATTGGTTAGAATGAAAATGAGTGGGGAGGAGGGGGGATCGTTCTCATTAAACCGGCTGTGTTTGTCTTTTCATATTGTTTACATGGAGTAATTGGCCTAAAAAAAACACCCAATGACAAAGGAAGAGCTTGTTAAGTCATGCTCACTTTTAAGTATATATGGTACGCATTGTGCCCGACTGATTCATAGTTTAAAATCAGTAGTAAAGGAAACAAATAGACTTTCTACGTTTGAAAATTCATAATTCTATCTTACCAAAAAATAAAGACAGACTGAGCCAGCATTCTAGAAGGGCAGTGAACACCTCATTGGTTTTGGTAGTTGCAGTAACCCCTAATTCAGGTTTGCCATATTACATCAGCCACTTAGTAAGTCCCAGACAGGGCAGTTCTGGCCTGAAGTAAAGATCTGTCTTTAGTGACTGTATCCAAGACTTCGCTAATGCTCATTGGCAATGATGGCCGGGCCTTAGGAAGTTTAGCGGGCTGGGGTGGCAGTGCCCTGGGGCACTTTAGTGGGCCCTGGTGGCAGTGCCCGGGGCTCACTAGGTACCCCATTTGCCTCACATCTGAAAAAGAGAAGTTCCTCAGATTCTTTGGTGGGCCTAGGCTCCTTGACCTTGAACCCAACCCTCTGTAGCCTAATCTATTCCCTAAGCTGTGTAACTTGCCCACAGCTAGGAAGTATCTAAGGCCAGATTTGAACTCAGGAAGAGTCCTCCTGACTCCAGGCCCTGTGCTCTGTCTACTGCACCACCTGGCTGCCCTTCATTGCCCCCAGACCCCTCCTAAAGCCATAGGTTACAGAGCAATCACAGATCTTCAGCAGTGACGAGAGCTCTCTAGACCTATGAAGTCATTGGTCCAGAACAGAAAAAAACAGCCGTGGGAGCCTCCCCCAAGACTGGTCTGAAGGTCGGATAAAATACATCAGCTAGTTCAGGCCCAATGCCGTCATCACAAGTATCAAGGCCAGTGGGAAGGATGGGGGATGGGGCGGGGTGGCTGATGACTGCGTAGCCGAGGTACTCCTTGGTTAGCCAGGCAGCAAGTGATCGCGAACCCCTCCCGTGTGCTGCAGCTGCACCAGCCGCAGAATGGGCACAGCACACATTTAGAATGAACAAATTTAGAGAAACACAGAATGCTCAAGTCCAGGGTCTTTTGGGGGGATCAGAAGAGACCTCCTCGAGAAGACAGAGCCTTAAAGAAGGAGAGGGACTCTGTGTGGTGGCAGTCAGAAGGGATGGCATTTCAGGCATGGGGACTGGCCAGTGCAAAGACTCAAAAGTGGGAGATGGAGGGTCCTGTTCAAGGAACAGAAAGGCCATTGTGGGTGGACCTCTGCCTGGGGGAAGGAGAGCAATGTTCAATGAGGCTGTAAAGATGGAGCCAAAGCTTGACAGGCTAAGCAGGAGTTTCTAATTTATTCTAGAGGGAACAGGAAACCACTGAATTTAGTTGAGTAGGAAGTTACATGATCAGACTTGCACGTTGGGAATATCCTTCCGGCATCAGTACGTGGGGTGATCTGGAGTGGGCAGAGACCACATCGGAGGCCTCTGCAGTCACCTGAGTGGGAGGCGGTGGGGGTCTGAGTATGGAGGAGGGGTCAGCTGGGACAGGCATCAATGAAGGTAGAGAGAGCAAGATTTGTCAGCGGATTGGGCATGGGGTGCAGGAAGGTGAGGAGCTCGGGAGGATGCTGGGATCATGAAGCCAAGATGCTGACGGACGGTGGGTCCCTTGGAGAAGCAGGAAAGTTTGAGAGAGAAGTCGGTTTGTGGGGAAAAGTAATGTTCTGGATGTTCGAAATTGAGGTGTCTGGGACATCATCTGTCATGCTCAGCAGGCAGTGGGTGGGTGACCCAAGACTGGAACGGGGAGGGGTCATCTTCTTTGACATGATAGGAGACCCCTACAAGGCAGCTGTATCCAGGAGAGCCGTCCTGACAGACCTGCAGGACAGTCTGGACAAAGCCAGTCCTTCACCCACTAGTATAAAGTGTACATAAGTCAGGGGAGGGTGTACTTCCCAGCCAGATAGAGAACCCCCAGGGATGTAAGCGATACCCTCAGGGGTGACTTCAGTCACTTCATGGCCCAGGCCCGGGGGAAGCAGGGAGCCAGAGGAGGGCGATTGCACCGTCCTCTAAAGGCCATTTCAGTAAAGTGACGAAGCCAGGCCCACCTTCTGCTGCCACAGTCACCGGTGGGCCTAGAGGCCCCGGGGGGCCGAGGGGGCGGCTCCAGGCAGGCCCCCCCGCACCCCATCCCTGACCATTCTCTAAGACCTGGCCTCACAGCCCCTTCAGTTTCCTCCCAGTGATGGCTATTTGGCCTTCTTACAACTCATAGAAATCCTCAGGGTTTTTGAGTAGGAATCAGGGGCCTTCCCTCCTTTTCTGTCTGCTTTATTTTCCCATCCTTTTTCTTGGCCTTCTCAGACACTCCTGGAAACAACCACCAGCCTCCTAAACCACGATCTCCACTGGTCACTCTGTAACCTGAGGGCATCAGTCACTCGAGGGTTAAACCCGAAACAGGATTACTGCTGTGTCTGCCTGCAACAGTACAGGCGGCGCCAGGAGGTGGCCGATGACATCATCGTCTTCAGGTATGCCCTCCCATGCCCAGGCTGGCGGGCCGCGTGTTGGCGCCGTTGGCTTTCACCGAGGCTTTGGCACAGCCAGAGATGTCTCTGGTGAGCTGGAGAGGTCACTCTGAGGAGCACGGCAGGGACAGCCAGCTGGGAGGGGGGGGCGCGGTGAGATGGGCATCTCTCCAGCCACTGCCCTCCCCTGTGAGGGTTATGTACCCTGGGAACTCCCAAAGCCAAGTCAGGCCCCTGGCGAGCAGCGACGGGAGAAGGGACAGAGCCCTTGGGCCGCAGAGGCCTCCATGGGCCTTCCCTCCCAGGATCCTCAGAACCCTGGCAGGGAAGGGCTGTCAGCATCCATCGATGACAGAGGGTGGTCGCTCATCCAGTCACACAGGGAGCGTCCTGACCCCACGTCCAGCGCTCAGTCCTTGGAGCCATGGGCTCAGGTCCACTTCAGCCCCAACCTCAGGGCAGGCCCCCAGGCCCAGGGAGCAGGGGTGTCCGGAGCGGGGGTGACCAAGGGCCTTCATCTTACAGCTGCGGCCACCTCTACCACTCCTTGTGCCTGCTCAACAAAGAGTGCGCCGTGGGCGCGGGCAGCCGGGCCCGGTGGACCTGCTACAGGTGCAATTCCAGCAACAAGATCGGGAAGCTCAGTGAAAGTGCATCCAATGTGAAGAAAGGACAGCTCGCCCAAGCCCAGGTAAGAGCCCGCTGACCACCAGGGTCAGCCACAACCACACTGAGGTCCAGGGAGGTCAGGGGATCAGAGAGTGAGATCCTGAAAGGGCCTGAAAGGTCAGAGAGTCCAGCTCCTTAATTTGACAGATGGGGAAACTGAGGCCCAGAGCGGGGAAATGATTGGGCCAAGACCACACAGCTAGATACTTCAGACATACAGTCGGGTTTAAACCCAGGCCTTCCAGACTGAGCCAAGAGCTCCAAGCCACTCTTAATTCTGGCTCTCTGGTTCTCGCCTCCCCAAAGGCCCTCAGCTCATCTTCCCTCTGTCCTCAGAGGGCCAAGTGGCCACATGGGGTGCCTTCCATGCTCCTCTAACAGGACCAAGGCCCAGGCTCTGGGGATTCAGGGCCACATCTCTGTGCAGAGCGCATCCAGTACAGCCGCGCTTTCTCTCTCCACCCTCTGCACAGGCTGACAACACAGAGCCGGCCTCCTGAGGGCGGTCAGTCAGGCCCATTCGGCTAGAAGGTCTCCCTTCACGGGCCACCTTTCTCCCTCCGTTTCCTAATTGAATTCCTTGCCCTCCTGCCCAGCTTACACTGGGGCTGGCCTAGAATCAGGGTCTAAGACTAGGAGGAGCCTTCCAGGTCAACCGGTCAAGCAAGCCATCCATCCAAGCCCTCCCACTCCCCAGGGGAAGTGACCTGCCCAGGGTCACACTGCCAGGAAGTGAGAGAGCTGGGATTGGAACCCAGGATGGCATTCCACGTTGTAGCTATCGTGTGTATAAATTGATAACAGCAAGAAGTGACATTTGTAGAATTCCGTATCTAGCTTGTTTTATACACAATTCCATTTGATCATCTCTCCTCCTCCCAGTGAAGTGTGTTCCCAATTTTACAAATAGTAATGCCAGTCGTCCTTGCTGGCATTAACTTCAAGAAGAAATCCGTTCTCTGGACCAGAAAAATAAAATAAACAAATTAATGACAGACCCGCAGAAGCGTGCGGTGGCTCCTGCATCCTCACACCAGAAGTGCCCGTGCTGTTCATCTGTCTGCGCTTTGGCAAACAATCACTGAGCCAAGCGCCTCAGTCAGCAGTGTAGACCTTTGTGGTGATGGACCTGCCCCAGGGGACTCGGAAGCCCCTCCTGGTACTAAGTGAATGCATTAAGCAGTTGTCTTCTCGGCAGCTGGCAGATCAGCTCTCATCAAAAGGGAGCCCACCAGCCCGAGCCCTCCTCCGCCGGCCCTCCTCCCCTAGAGGTGGCGGGCAGTTCCAGGCAGCTGCAGGAGAGAAATTAGGGAGGGGCTTTCCCTCTGGAAAGAAAGGTGGGTTTGGTTTTCCCATTTTTGCCCAAGGTTTTCCCTGAAAAAAATTCACATTTTTCTTGGTGGATATATTTCGAAAATCCTATTCATTGGAAACGATTTAGCTCCTCAAAGTAATTATTTATTCAGTAGATGATATTTTATTTATGATCTCCAGCCATCATTTTCTGTTAACGATCCATAGTGCATTGCTTGTTTGTTTTTTTATTTCCTGTTCTGGCTAATTTATAATTTTATTTTATATTTATGCAGCCAAGTAGGACTGCTGGTGCAGTGCCTGTTTGGGGGGATCTTTCTGCTTTAAAAATAGATACTCCCCATTATAAATACATTAGCTGGGGCATTCAGCGGCGAGAAGTGAGGTTTTAGCGCCTGGTAGCAGCAACATTTCTTTTTCAAAAATACAGAGCGGCCTGAGATGAATGCACTTTCAGTTGGATCTGTCCTCAGATTCCCAAGAGCAGAGGAGTGATAGTTTCTCATCTATAAAAGAGAAAGTGCCTTGGGAATACTTTGTGCCTTTCCAGGTACTTTGTAACCCTGCCCCAAGGCCAGCGTCATGCAACCTGGAGGCACCTGGTACAGATGGGCTGGGGCTTAGGAAGTAGACAGATGGCAGACAGAAGGCCTCAGCGGCCCACCTGCCTAGAGCCTACATACTGCCAGTGAGAGGAATCCCCAGAACCCATCCTGTGCTCTGCTCCAGGATCACGGGAACAGCGGCTGCCTGGCCTGTTCTGGAAATGGGATTGAGACACGCCCTGAGCATGAGGGAAGTGCCACTATGCTTATTTAGGGAATTCTTCAATCGGCCACAGGTTCCAGCCTCACAAACAGATGCCTTTGACCAAATAAGACAGCCAGGTGAATGTGGGCTAGTCCTCACCTCGGTTTCCTCATCTGTAAGGTCAAGAGTTCAAGCTGGTTGCTGGTCCTCACCTTAGCACTCTCTGATTCTTTATTGGCATCTCCACTCAGACAGTGCAGGGACAGCAAGCTGGGCCTAGAGCTGAAGAGCAGGGCAGGCTGGATGCCTTTGGAAAGATCCTGAGCTCTGCATTTGAATTCCCCTGCTGGTACTTACTGCCAGAAACTTCCTGAGCCTTCTCATTTTCTTCAGCTGTAAAAAGAGGACACTGGATGGGATCGCTTTGAAGTCTGTTCCAGCTCTTGGTCCAGGATCCTAGGGCTCTGCAAACGACCCCGAGCCTTGCTCATTGCCCAGTGCTCAGCCCTGGTTCCCGAAGACCACTGCTGACCGAAGCTGCCACCTCGTGCTCCAAGTGGCCAGAGGGACACAGGATTCCTGGTTGTGGCCAATGTGCCGATTTTCTTGGCTGTGCCCATGTGATATATGGGTTTGCTTTTCTTTTTTCTCCCCAATGGGGAAGAGAGAGAAAAGAGATTTTGGTGGATGGAATTATTTTTTTTTAGATGACCCCAAGCTTCTCCCTACAACAAAGGCCCATCTTCTTAGCACCACTCTTCTTTTGACGATTTTTATGGTGATGAGTCACAGAATCTCATCATCTCTGAGAAATTAAAATGGAATGTCTACTGAAGGACTGTCAAAAAGCACGTGGTGGGCATAGGAATCAGGCTGAGATGCCTTACCAGCCACGAGCCCTGCAGAAGAAGCAGCAGAAAAGCTACAGCTGGGGAGATGTACAGGTCCCCAGTCATGGGGCAAGGACCGGAGATAACCAGGGAGGCCCTCCTGTGTGCCAGGCACTGTGCTGGGCAAAAGAGAGCTCCTCCCCTCAAGGAGCATACAGTCTAATGGGGGAGACAGCATGCAAGTGTACGTAAAAACAAGTTATATACAAGATAAATAGGAAATGATGAACAGAGAGTTACTGTGGGGATCAATTGGGACAATATTTGTAAAGTGGTTAGCTCAGCCCCTGGCACAGGATAAGCTCTATAAAGCTTATGGCTGTCATTTTTGTTATAATTACCCAAAGGTACTTCCTAGAGGAACCCCAATAAGTGAGGAGGAATGTCTCCAGACGACAGCTCTCTCTGCACAGTTACTTGGGACCTTCTATGTCCAGGTTCACGTCCATCTTTAGACTCATGGGTGTTGAAGGTCTGCAGATCTCTTGTTCATTGTACTTTAAACTGAGCTGTTGATTTGGGTGGGAGCCTGCCAGGAGACATAGAGCTCTCCTAGTGAGCTCCTTGACCATCTGGAAACTCTTGGCCCTCAGCGATAGTCTGGGCCGACGGTGGTTTGAGTCCTGGGTTCCAGACGGCATTCGAAAAAATAAGTAATGATCGTTATTCTTAAAATTCCACAGAATTAAGCAGAGTAATTCAGTAGAATATGCTGGATTTGAATGACACACAGCATTTTAATCAGAGTCTGAGGCAGGGGAAAGGTCTGGCAGCACCCCCTGGCTTCCAGTCCCAACTGTGTGGAATGTTGGGCAGTCATTTGCCCTCTCTAAGACAGAGAGATGAGTTTAAGTGAGCTGGCTCATCTTTGCCCTTGTGTGTAAAATATAGAGTATTTCCAGACAGAAAGCCACATTCTACCTTTCTAGGCAACCCCATCTTCTGGGTAGAAGGATGCAGATGTGCTGCCTCATAGCTTTGCTCTTCCCTGACACAGGCTGTCACATGTGCGAGGGAGGCCTTACTGGATTCCTCTCCCCTCCCAGCCACCGAATGCTGGCTCTCTCCCTTCAAAGCATCCTTTGTGTGGATGGGGCACGTGCTTTACCTTGACTTCTCTGTGCATGGCGCGTGTTCCGTTCCCGAGTAGCTTTGTCTTCTTGTCTATCCCCAGCACATCATATCCACTTAATAAATGTTTGTTATGAAATGGATCGGATTGAAATGAATATTGAGATCATATAAGAGTTCTTATTTGATACAGTTATGTAGCTAATTTTGTTCAGGGATCTGTTATTAACCAATAGTCAGGCCTAAAACTGGGGCCGACGCTTCCTCAGGTATTTGCTGCTTTATCAAGATGGCCTGCATGGAAGTCGCAATGGAAGAGGGCTTACCGCTAGACGGGCAGTCGTCTGATGGCCCCAGAAGACTCTGAAAAGAGTCTCAGAAAAGACCATGGGAGCTCGTGCACAAGAAGAACCAGGTCCAGGAAGAGGAAGGAGTACAACGTGATGTGCTCCCCGCTGCCTTCCCGCTCTGGGCTATGGGCTTGGCCCTGGTCCTGCACATAAGCAATGATCTGACCTCGCTGAGCTCACTCAGTGGAATGAGAGGAGACTAGAAGCAGGTGGCAGGGTAGTCCTCAGACACTCCTTTACACTCAGCCCCCTCTATGGAATACCAGGATTCTTCCCATAGGGCTGTGTGGCTACATGTCCTAGAACATCCCTGTGTCCGAAGGATCAGAACTGTATTTAGCAGAACAGGGAGTGGAAAGATGCATGGAAGGGCTAGCCCAGTGCTCAGTAAGCCAGCCCTTAGGCCCAGCCCCTGTGTCAGCCATGGCTGGGTTAAAAAACCTTCCCTCCTATTGGGGCGGGGAAGTGGGGAGCAGACCATCTCCTGTAGGAGAGCCCTCACCAGAAAGCAGAATTTTATAGGGTTAATTTGATTCTTCTCAGAGCTTGAGCAGCCACTGGTGAGGGGCGGTACTGAGGATGTGGTGGGCAGGAGGTTGAATTCCCTGGGATCTGAGCCCTGCATTACTGTTTCTGCAGTTGAAGAGTGTGGCCTCCTGCAAACAGAGACCTTGGTCACTGGAACTGTTGCCAAATCATTTCCCTTCCTTTCTCCCATCCTGGATTTGTGAGATTTATCTTTTTAATTTAAATGCCAGATGTTTATATTTACCCCTGTGAAATTTCCAGGTTTTTAATCTAGGCCCAGCACTCCAGCCTGACAAGGTCATTTTTAATCCTGATTTAGCAAACATTTGTTAGACTCCTGCCCCTCGCCAGGCCCTGGAGCTGCAAAGAGAGAACTAAGTCACTCCCTGCTGACCAGGAGCTTCCGTTCTCCTGGAAGGATCCAATCAGTAAAGAGGCAAGCAGATCTAGGGCATATAGTTTGAAAAGGAGTGGGCCAGAGCAGCCTTGCAGGAGGAAGAGATGCGGGCCAGGTGTCAGGGAGGCCAGTCTGGCTGGAACGGAGTCAGGAAATAGACTGAAAGGGACTCAAAATCTCTGAGACTGTCTTCTCTTCATTAAGTGGGCCCCCCAGTGCTTAGCACAACGTAGGCTCGTGTTTATTGGATTGCATTGATTACAATAGCCTGCAGTTACATAGAGCTCTGATTTACGAAGAGGTGCTCTCACATGGTCCTCACCATAGCTCTGTGAGGTAGGTGCTATTACACCCATTTTACATGTGGGAAAACTAAGGCTGAAAGAAGTGGTAAGTAACTGAGGCAGGATTTGACTCTGGCCAGCATTCTCCCCACTGAGGAGCTGGACTTTATCCTCTGGACAATAGGGAGCCACGGAAGATATTTGAGCGTGGGTTTGGCAAGGGAGGGGGAACAAGGCAGGCAGATCAGAGAGGGCCTGGCTGGAGGCAAGGAGGCTAATTAGGAGGTGGTTGCGGAAGATGGTATGGAAGGAAGAGCAGCATCGGGATTCATTTTTTGTCCTTTGTGACATTAATTATCCCTTTGAATGCCACGCCCTCTGAAATATTGGGGAGCATCCCCCAGACTCCTCCGGCTGTCCATGAAAAGGTTACGCTAAGAACGGCAACAGCCAGTGTTAGTCCAAGAGAAGAGGTGAAGAAATGTGCCTCCTTCCTTCCTCTGGGCAGGCGGGGGGCCAAAGGCAAAGAACCTTCTGTATGCCCTCGGACATGCTCCTTGGGAGTGCTGGCTTTGTGGAACTGTTTGTCTTTGTTATGAGACATAACCCCCAGGGACCCAGGAAAGTGGATCTCTCCAGACTGCTTGTGAAAACAGAAGTCATCGGTAAAGCCACCACATATGGAGACCACTGTCCACACCATTAGCCAGGCCTGCTTAGTCCCAGCCCCTTCACTGAAACCCTTCTGAGTCTAATGCTCCTGGGTTTTCTCCTTTGCTGGCGTCTCTGGTCTCTTGGGCTCCACAGGGCACACTGTGGGTCTTGGGCCATTCGCATTTAACACGAAATGCATAAATTGCTTTAGGGTGTCTCAATTACTGTTGTTGTCCCCAAATTCCTTGAGTTTTAGTCATAGAAAACTGAAGCGTAACAAAAACATCCTTGGCTTTTTTAGGTGAAAATGTCTCCTTCCTGTTCTTTACCCCGAGGAGATTCTGCTGCTAAGAAGGTAGGCTCACTCTCTTTTTCCCTTCCTAAAACTTTTATTCCACTTACATCAACTTAATACCCATGTTTCTAACAATCATGTTTGGCTTGTTCATGAAAATTCCATAAGACATTACACAAACCTAGCCAGCATCTCAGGTTATTTCCCTGTTAACTATTTCTACAGCACATCCGTGTTAGGCCAGTATCAAAAAAAAAATCACAAAAGGAAAAACCTAAAGAAAGTTAAATCCATGGAGTTTTGTTTTACTGCTGTGCTCTATGTACAGTGACTTCTTTACCTGTACATTTGTTCTAAACCATTTAAATACAAACAAAATGAGGGTAGTATTCATGGTAAGATTATGGGGCAAGGAAATAAAGAGTTAATGATCATGGATTGAACTGGTCAACTCAAACATCAGAAGGGAAGGGAGGCCAGAGCAAGGGTGAGGCCCTCAAGAACAGGGAGGGCTGGAGGTCCTCAAAGACACAGGGAGGACAAAGGGTTGGTGTGGGGGATGTAGGGCAGAGAATGACTCTGAAGCATAGGAGGGGCCCAAAGAACAGGACCCTTAGATGTGCTGGTCACACAAGGCTGAGACCATCTGTGTGGCTGACAGGGAGTGAAGATGGGACCAAGAAT
>JAQQSZ010006984.1:0-13441 GCA_028646595.1 Phalanger gymnotis
GGCTGGGAGTTCTGTTCGGGACAGACCTTACCCCGAGACCATCCAGGCAGACCTGGGCTGGAGTCCTGCTTCCCTCTGCCCCTTTGTGGGTTCTGTAGTTCTAGAATTGGTTCAGAGCCATTTTTTCATAGGTTTTTGGAGGGTCTTGGAGGGGAGCTCACGCCAGTTACTGCTTTCCAGTTGCCATCTTGGCTCCGCCCCCCCAAATTGCTTGACTTCTTAGGGAGGGTGGGTGGGAAGGGAAGAGGGGAGAGAATTTGGAACTCAAAGTTTTGGAAAATAGATGTTCAAAAACAAAAAGGTTTTTGCATGCAACTAGAAAATAAGATACACAGGCAATGGGGCATAGAAATTTATCTCGCCCTCCAAGAAAGAAAGGGAAAAGGGCATGGGAGGGGAGTGGGGTCTCAGAAGGGAGGGCTGACTGGGGAACATGACAACCAGAATATGCGCCATCTTGGAGTGGGGGTGAGGGTAGAAATGGGGAGAAATTTTGTAATTCAAACTCCTGCGAAAATCAACCCTGAAAACTAAATATATTAAATAATAAAAAAAAATTTTAAAAAAAGAACAGTAGGAACTAAAATGTTCAGTTGGATCAAATGGAAGATTTTTCAAGGTAGAAGACACTTCACATGTTCAGAGGCAAGGGAAAAGAGCCAATGGAGAGAGAGAAATTGATAATGATAGCAAAAGACAGTGTAGCTGTTGAACAAGGTCCTGAGAGGTCACCCTGGTAAAGGACTTAGTCTTTGAAAAGATGAAAAGTACCATTTTCTAGGATGACACTGGAGGCATCATGGAATCACAGACCTTGAGCTGGCAGGGAACTCAGTATCTATATCATTCAACCCCCCCCTTTTTACTGATGAGACAGGCCCAATGTGGTTAAATAACTTGCCCAAGGTCACATAGATTGCAAGGGTCAAGAAGCAAATGTTTGAACTTGGATCCTCTGATGTTTGAGACACTGCTCTTTTCCCTTGCTCCCCGTGAAGGATGAGCATAGACAGAAAACATTTTGATATTGGGATAATGGTAAATGAGGAAGATTATTTCTATTGACTGTGTTGTTGTCATCAGGGACATGATGCCATGACATGCAGGTGAATTGGATTTTAGTGAGGCAGGGCTGTGCAGAGTCACCAGCCTCACTTTGTCCTCTGGAGCCACCTGGGTCTAGTGGCAAGATAAAGATCAGGATGACTGGAGATGATCCTGGATACAGTAGTAAAAGCAGAGTTAGGAAACAATGTCACCTAAGAAGAGTAGGGAGATGCATTTCTGAAGTCAGAATCATAGAATGCTAGATCTGTAAGGGACTGTAGACACCGTCTGACCTAATCCCTTCATTTTATGAAGAGGAAACTGAGGCCCAGAAAAATGGAGTGTTTTCCTCTAAGTTGTGCAGTTCATTAGTAAAATCTGGGTTTTATTTGTGTCAGTTCATTTGGCAATGAGCAGGCATTTCTTAGGTAAAAGCATTGAGTGCTGTCCAGCTGCTGAAAATCATACCTGCTGAACAATGAGAGTGGGTTCTGTTTACTGCAGTCTGTGACATCTAGGATCCTCACTTCCTGTAAGCTTTCCAAGTCCAATGAGGGCTATAAATACCAATAAAGCAGAGGAGTATGCTACAGGCATTATTCATATAGAACTTCTGACAGACTCATTAGTTCTTTCAGAGAAGATTTTGGCTACTGGTGCTTCAAACACACTTTTGCTGGCCCCAGTTTCTAGAGAAGCCTCATCTTGGGATTTCTGGCAACCAGCAACTCCCACTGCCCACCTTGCTCCCCCTCACCCTAATCTCCCAGATTACTTTGTGCTGTGCTGTTTGCAGCTGTAGTCTTCATTTCGTCTGTTATCTACCAACAAGTCGGATGAAGCCAGAAGCAGTCTCAAGATTAGAAAGGGAAGGACTCATGCTGTTACACATGTGCAAGCGAAACACTATATTGGTAGAAACTAAACAGGTCAGAGACTCCTCTAATTTTTTTCGTCAAAGGGCTTACTAGTTGGGAAAATCTGAGGTATCCCTGCTCTTTCTACTAAGTGAATGTAGAGAAGGTTGAGAATATCTACTATGAGAAATACACTAGGAGAATCAACAAGAAATAAATACAGAGATAGTTAAGATGCATTGAGAGCCCATTTAAAGTTAGTGTGAATTTGTAGTTGGCCTTCTCAGCATGAAACAGAGCTTTTCTCCAGAAGAACGCATACCAAAGCATATTGTTACAGTCTTCATTATGGTATTTTTTATTTAATCCATTTCCTTCCCTCATTTCCCTCCTTTCTTGCCTAATAGGAGCAGGGATGCTTAGCTAAGCTAAGCTGTTCTATATCATAACTCATCAGCCCTTGAGCTGTCCCATATACGTAAAAGGACTAACTGTGATTAGTTATTTCTTCAAAGAATATAGAACCAGATTTAAGCTTGAGAGAAACATTGCAAGAATGCCCTGAAGTGTTACTTGGGTGGAGGATTATTTATTGACATAGTTTCTGTAGGCTGCTCTAAAAGAGTGTGACTAGCTTTCAAGAGACAGTAGGTTTCTTGTGAACATTTCCCTACTAAGATATGAAAACAGAATATAGCTCTATTTTTTCTTATTACAGACAGAATGGGAAACTTGCTTCCTATCAAAGGCCCCTGACTCATGATAATGACATTAATCATTCATTCAGCAAGTATTTCATAACAATATGCTATGTACTAAACAGATACTTCACTGAGGCTAAGGATACAAAGACAAAATAAAACATTCCTTTCCCGCAAGGTGCTTACATTCTAAAGGGAAAAAATGTTGTGCGTCCTAAGTAAAAAAGCAGCTTTGTACTTTTAATTATTTGAGAAAAATGTAAAACATTCAACTCATTTAGAAATTATGAACAGGAACTTAAATCTTAATTGAATAATGCCAAATCTATGCATATATATATGTATATATATGGCATATTATGGCCACATTAAAGGAAATAGAGGGAAAATTTAAAGAGGACTATTAAAAGGAAATTCAGATAAGAGCAAAGAAAAAAGAAAGGAATATGATAGGAGGATAGAGAGAGAACCAGTAGAAGGGAGGAAGAGACACAAGAGGAGAAGTGACTTGGTAGAATCTGAGCTGAGTATTAGAGGTATTACTTCTCTTAACTTGGTCTAAGGGGGTGGAATAAGTTACTACCTGTTATCCCTGCCCTTTGAAATTCTCTTTATCAGATTCATCCTTCTCACTGAAAAGGTTAATCACAATAGTCTACCAGAGAAGGATGTGAGAAGAGGAAAGGAGGGAGGGAATTATCTGGACTGTAGAAACTTAGACCAGGGGAGTATCTCATCATAGGAGATTTACCATGAGCCTGGTGAAAATCAAGTCAACACCTAAGTCATAGGGTCATAGAATTTTGACCTTAGAGGTGATGTAGTCTGACTCCTTCATTTTATATATGAAAAGATGGAGATCTGACCTCTAGACTAGAGGTTCCTAAACACTGTTCTCTATAAGCTTCAGGGAATTTTGTTTAGGAGGCCCTCCAGTTTTCTGGTCCAGTGAAATTGTACTCAGGGAAATAGATAGGTATCACTAATATCCTTTGCCTTGGCTTTGTTGGAACTGCTAGTAATAAGAATTCCAAGCCTGTGAATGGTGGGCTGTTACTGTGAAAAATTTTGGATGGGTGGAATAAGTCTAGAAATTTGCTTTGTTAAGACTAATACAGGTGCTAACCTTGGTGGAGGAAGTGATATTTAATATCACATAAAACCAAAATGAATTTTCCTCTTGGGACTCGTCCGTCTGGCATTTCTTTCCTATTTTTCCTTTTTACTAGGCCAGCTCAATTCTATTAAAAATTCTCTTAGCTAAATGTCAATGGGTTCAGCATGTCTCCTCTCTGCCACATACTGAAAATTTCCTATAAAATACTATTTTAATGTATTGGAGATAAACAGAATTTTATTAATGTCAGCCCCATAGATCTCCAGTCCAGTAGCTTATCTTGGTTACATTTACCAGGGCAGGCTTCATTACTATGCTTCTCAATTCATAATGACAAAATACTTAGTTGAAACACAGGAAAATAAAAGTTGCTTTGCTACTTAAACTAAATTGCTTAAGGAGGAAGATTTGCATTTACAGCTCTGGCTGCCGGGCTTAATTAGGTCCCACAATTTCACAAAAGAATTGAATCAAAAAGTGTTCTCTCAGTTGCCTAAAAGAATTACGGAGCCTGGAAGAGACTTGACTTATGCCAGGTTGGAAAAGTTACCAGGTTATTATGGGGGGAAATGCTGTTTTAGAAGAAGTCACAGGAAAGATTTTGAGCTGTGCTAGTTCCCTCTGAACAACTTGCAGCATTAATACTGTTTACTTTAAAGTGGCTTCACATCACTATTAACTCCCTGTGGGTTGGCATTATCTGAGGACTGTGGTAGGAGTGAACTCATTTTGGAAAGTTGGATGGTTGCCTGGCAGCAGTGCCTGTATCCTTTGTAGAACTCAGCCAATTAAACGTAACTGTAATCATGTATACCTCGATACCTTGCAAGAAGCCAAGAGTTGTCCTTGAAAGAGGGATTTAACTTTATTCAGATGTAATAACCAGCTATTAAATAAAACTATAACCCAGGCTCATTAAGAACACCACAGGCCTCCTGCATCATTGCAGCAGTCAGGATATTTACTGACTCACTCCTCACACTGATTTTATTATCTTGAGGAGATAAAGTTGAACTAAGGCAATGCTATTCCTTGGTCAAAATCAGTGAGGGAAGGAAGTACCCATATTACTATAGAAACAAACTCTACACCCCAGAAAAAGGGTCTTCCAAGGAGAAAATAACAATGGCTTACCTCAGAGGGGAGACAAATGAGGAAAATTTAGTGTGGATTTGGAGGCGCCATCCCAAAAGACACCCAGAGACCATAGCACTGTCTTTGTTGGCCTCCAGGATCCTCAAACCACAGCTGTCCGAAATTACCCCCTTCAGATGTTAATTGTAGAGGATCAATGCCGAGCAACAGTGGGAAAACAAGGAGAGAAGGAAGGAAAAAAAGAATGGGCACAGTTAGGAAAAGAGAAAGTTAGTGTACTTTCTGAGGCTTCTGTATTGACCATAGAAGTAACTAAGCTTGTTTATAGTATAAATAATGTCATGGGTTGGAAGGAATACTGTCTAGAAAGAACAATAAGATTTCAAGCTACGTTTTTAAACCTTTTGTCCCAAACCCTCTACTCTGTTTTAGTTCTGGGTTCCCTCCACCCATCACTTCCCCACAATTTCCAAAACAAAATGAAACCAAAACCTGTTCATATCTTCTTTCAACTCAGTCTAAAGAGCCCCAAAGCTCTGGGGTCCTATTCCCCTCGCAGGAGTAGTCAATGTAGTCCCTTCTCAGGAATCCTCACAAGAGAGTATGAAAGAAAGCCAACACCCTGCTCTGGTCAGCTCCAGCTTGGTTCCCCACCCCCACTCCCACCCAATGACATTTAAAATACTGAAGACTGTCTAGAGTCAGGAAGACCTGAATTCAAATCCTTCCCCAGACACTTACTAGCTGTGTGATTCTGGGCAAATCATTTAACTGCTCTCAGCCACGCTGTCCTTATTTGTTAAATGGGAACAGTAATAGCACCTTCACACACACACACACACACACACACACACACACACACGCACGCACACTCGTTCACTCATGTCTCACTCTTCGTGACCCCGTTTAGGGATTTTCTTGGCAAAGATCCTGGAGTGGTTTGCCATTTCCTTCTCCAGCTCATTTGACAGATGAAGAAACTGAGGGAAACAGGGTGGAGTGACTTGTCCAGGGTCACACAGATAGTGAGTGTCTGAGGCCTGATTTGAACTCAGGTTTTCCTGACTCCAGGCCTCATGCTCTGTCCACTGCACCACCTAGCTCTGTGTGTGTATATGTATATGTGTATGTGTGTGTGCATGTACATACACATATGCACATATATGATCTTTGAAAATCATAAAACACAATATAAGTGCTATATATGTATATATATATGTGTATATATATATATGTCCTTATATATATATATACATTATATACATGTATATACATGTATATACATGTCCTTATATATATACACAATTGTATTTTCTTGTCTACCCTTGCCTTTAACACCAGTCTGGTATTTTCCCTTATCTTAGGGGTATTTGTGTATGTGTATGAGTGTGTGTATGTCCCATAATCAAAAATTTTAGGAAAATGACCCTTTTTGCACTCTCTCTCTCTCTCTCCCTCCCTTCCCTCTCTCTCTCTCTCCCTCCCTCTCTCTGTCTCTCTCTCTCTCTACCTCTACCTCTACCTCTACCTCTACCTCATCTATCTGTCTGTCTATCTGTCTGTCTATCTCTATCTACCTACCTCATCTGTCTATCGATCTATCTATCTATCTGTCTGAGTATCTATCTGTGTGTCTACTTATCTATCTACATATGTCTCTATGTGTGTGTGCACAAGTAGGGTTAGGAACTAGACCTGTAATCTTATTTGCATAATGACCTTCTAGATGAGGAAACTCTCACTACTCTGGCAGGTCTCCTCCTTTTCTGTAACTTATTTTCCTGAGATATTGTGACTTGCTCAGGATCACACAGTATATATCAGAGGGGCAGGACATGAATTCCAACCTTCCTGGCTCTGAGGCAGACTGTCTACTATACTAGGCTGCCTCTCATTTGCACATACATCTGCGTCTCTGTCTGTGTATATGTCTATATATGGCACATAGATAGTATATAAATGCATTTAAATTTCCAAGGGCATCCTAGGCTGGGACTGAGTAAGGAATATGTAAGTTTGGGCCCAAATGGAACAGGTGCTGTATTTTCTTCAAATGGTAGGACAAGATTAGTCCCTTATTTCTTAGCAGAACCATGAGCTATTTCAAAATTCCTTTTGTGTTACAGCCCTAATGTTGCCTGACAAATTACTGTCTACAAGAAGCCAGGGTTTATTTTATTCCACAGCACAACCTTGTGATGATCACAATTGATTTTTAGAAAGCTTTCTTCAGGTATTGCTTTTTCTGATTTTGCAAATTAATGGGGACTAATACCTTTGAAACATAAAATTTCCCATTAGTGTTGCATGTCCACTGATGTTATTAAAGGCAGCATGGTATATTATTGATAGAGCATGTTAGCAGTACCATAGCCATCCAAGACTCAGCATCATAGTTTGAATCAAAGCTTATGGACTGATGGATTTGAACAGAAGGAAAATTAAGACTAAAGTATCAGTTGACTCTTCCGATGCTTCTCTAAGATGGCTAAATGAATTATGTCAGTTGCCTGAAACTGGCTGCTGCTATTATTATGACTTAATTCCTCACTATATATTAAGCATCACTCCTCTGGTATTTGGTTTATACTTGATGCAGGTTCAGCAGCATTTAAGCCCATCTGATGTTTTTTGTATCTCTTAAAAGCTTCCTAACCAAATCAGCCTTCAAAAAAATCAGGTTACTTAGAAAAATTCTTAAGTGCTATGGCTAGGAGTAGCATAGACCTCAGCCGTCTTGTCCCTGACAAATATATTGTATGGTAGTCTAACTCGATTTTATTACAAACAGCCTGGTTTCCTGGATTTGGAGCCAAAGCATCTGGGTGTGAGTTCTGGCTCATTGGTATAGACCATAGGCAATTACTTCAGCTCTTAATAAATCAACAAGTATTTATTAAGGTCTTCTGTGTGCTCTTAGGTCCCTGATTTGTAAAATTGGAGCATTCATACTTGCCCTAGTGAGGCAACCTGACATAATGGATGAGGGAAGCTGGCCTGCAAGTCAGAAATAGCTATTTCACCCTGTACAAGTTACTTGACCTCTCACTTCCCCCTAACTCTCTAATTGAATAAGTTACAGAGTAGTTGCTAATCTACATTGGTAAAGGGATTTTCCTCTCTTTGAAGCCCCTCCACCAGTGAAATCACAGGTCCAGGGGATCCAGTCTCCTCCTCTGCTCCAGACTTTTACTACCTACCTCATGGGGTTGTTGTAGAGAAAGCACTTTGTTAGGTCTAAAGCCTTATTTAAATGTAAGCTAGTAATGAGTGACCTTATTCTGGAAGTATCTAATTTACCATTTAAATAAAGAAAAACTAGAATCCTTACCCAAGGATTCACATTAAAGTAGTTTTTCCTTAAGTGTCCCAGAGGACTACAGGCACACTTTGATTTTCATTGTTATATCTATTATATAATTGACTGAATCTCTTCTGGAATGGTCAGTGCAATGGCAGAGGAATTCTAATTTCTGCCAACATCCTCCTACTGAAAAATTGTAGCATGTTGCCATTTTAGCAAAAAGAGGGAAAACAAAAGAACATGCTGTTTAATAAATTGGGGAAAATCTCAGCATCTTTCTTCTAATGAACCACATATTCCTGGAAGGGATTAATTCAATAAACTTGCCTCCACTGGTTACATTTCTGTCATTTTTCATAACTGTGAATCCACTTTATCCACTATATCAAAATAGCAGGAGTTCAGCTACCTAAGGTTAGCTTGTGAGTTGGGATGATATGAGGGAAGAGAGGGTTTCTGTGATGACTTTTTTCTGTTTCAGAAATCAACCACATGTCTCCCAATGCAGAAACTAAGAGGTTTTCTTTGCAGGTTGGGGTCTAGTTCAGGAAGAATGAGAGTCTCCTTGGAGCAAGTCAGAAAGATTTTAAGATATGAAGCCTTTAAGTAGGGCTTCTAGGTTGGAACAGAAGATAGCTTCATGCAATTGTATGAAACTAAAATCTTCTTTGGATTCTCTCTTCTCCCTCAGTTTAGTGCTGCTCATGAGTTTTCTTAAGTGAGATCTACAAGTTTATGGCTTTATATTTCTGAGATTCAGAACATGGTACTCAGAAATAGATCCCTTATATTCCCATAAAGGAAATTCACATAAATTTATATTCCTAATTTCCTTATATGTTTACTACTCCTCTACTTTTGTTCTTAGGCTTTAAGTGATATAGACTAATGTGATGTCATCAAAATTATGGGGGAATGGGGTACAGTGGAAGGAATGCTGAGCAGGATGCAAAACTTGATCTGAAATTGACCAACAATGTGAGTCTGCCTTTCTCAGCTATAAAATGAGGTTGATAATCACCTGCCCTGCCTAGTCAGTCATTAAAAATTACTTAAGCTGCAAAATGAGGTTAATATAACTTCCCTACCCTCACCTTAATCAATAAACATTTGTTAATTGTCTACTGTGTGCCAGGGTGTATGGGGTGTTCAGGGAGAACTAACACCTCTGGCGAGAGGGCTTGATGGGCACTTTTCAAAGCTGCTCACCCACCGTTGGTGCCCACCTGTCACCCAACTCTCACCAGAGACTTCAAGAAACCATGGTGTGCATGGCCACCACATCCCACTAAAACCATTTTGGCACATGGGTTGAAGCAGGTTGAGGGTAGCCGACAGGTCTTAAAGCTATTGGTGAGTTGCAGAGATCCCTATTCTAAGCATATGAAGACTTCCAGGCAGAATGAGTGGATAGCAGTTTGTTCCAATAGCCATGAAGCAGGTGCTGTGGAGTGCTTAGAGCTTGGTTAGACAGACATCAAAGATGACCAGGTCATCCATTGCATGCCAAACCATTGCCAGTTGTCTTAACTTTTGTCTTGCCACTAAACTTCCATGACTCTGGAAGAGAGAGTGAACCTTATGACTTTGCACAACACTGCCTCAAATCCAGTTCACAAACAAGTCAAACATCACTCTAAAGTTATGTCATTGGTCTCCTTCCAAAAGGAAGGGTGAACAACAACCTGTGCCAGGAACTGGACTAAGCCCTGGAGATACAAAGAAAAGGCAAAAGACAATCCCTGCCCTCAGGGAGCTCATAACCTGATGGGTGAAACGGCATGTAAACAACTCTATACACACAAACTATATACAGGATAAATTGGAACAAATCGACAAAGGGGAAATATTAGATTTAAGGGGAATCAGGATTTTAACTGGGGCTTGAAAGAAGCCAGGAAAAGCAGGAGTCAGAGATGAGGGAGAGCAATTCTAGTCATAGAAGATAGCCGGTGAAAATGCCCAGAGCAGGTAGATGGCGCTTTTTGTTTGAGGAAAAGCATGGAGGACAGAGTCGCTGGATACAGAGTTCATGGTGGGGATGCATGATGTGAGAAGACTAGAAAGGTAAGGAAATAGTAAATGTTGTTTTGAAGATCAAATAAATTTATTGTTTGCCTGTGATTTTTAAACCACAAAGGACATACTAATGTAAGGTTTTTGTTTTAATTATAGCTCACTTTGTATCAGGCCAGATCAGCCTCAAAGAGCGTAAAAGACCACCAGCTACTTGAAGGCAAGGATCATGTCATTCATCTTCCCCACACCGACCTAGTACAGTGCCTTTTACATAGTAGACTTCAATAAATATTTGTGGGGTGGATGAATGGCCCAGTTTTCTTCAGCAGTATACTTGGTGATATCTGCAGCCGGCCTGAGGCATTTACTTTATTTATTGCTCTGGCTCTTATCCATTAGAATAACTTGGCATTAACACTGAACAAGGCTCTATCTGTGCTGCCGAGGAACCAACAGTTTCTCTTCTGCCTTCAGTAGCAGACTGTAGCTCCATCAGCTGCTCCTCCCAGACAGGAGATGCTCCTGGCCCTAAGACTCCTTGTTTTCTGTCTAACAAATATTTAAAATATGTGTTCTATTGAGAGTGTGGAAATGAGGGGTGATACTGAAAGTCAATTATAAGCTAGTTTAGGCAGGGATTATCTTGCAAAACACTATCTTCTACCTGAATGAAGGAATGAATATGAATGGATGGATGAATGAAAAAGCATATATTAAGTGTATACAATATACCTAGCTCTGTGTTGAGTAATGGATGTACAAATAGAAAATTGAGATAAGCCCTCTTTTGGTAACTGCCACAGCTCACTAATTCAGGGTGCTAGGGCACGCTCCACCCAGCTCCTGGTCTGGTTGGTCCGTGCCACCCACGCTGGGCTCTGCTCCGTTCTGCTCCGCTCCCAGCTCCGTGCGTGAAAGACCTTACCCAGAGACCATCCAGGCTGTCCTGGGCTGGAGACCTGCTTCGCTCTGCTATTTTGTGTGTCCTGCAGCTCTAGAATTGGTTCAGAGCCATTTTTTTATAGGTTTTTGGAGGGACTTGGTAGGGAGCTCACGCTAGTCCCTGCTTTCCAGCCCTAGATAAGCCCTCTTTTAAAGAGCTCAGATTCTAATTGGGTCAGTCATTGTATATAGGAGTATCAGTGGATGGTAAAGTCCAGGGACCCTGAAGGAACAGTTCAAAGGTAAATGGTAAATCTAATAAGACTGCATGATTTGCCATCTTATTGGCAATATTATAGTTGGTAACTACTACTTAAAACTTTTGACCCCCTAATCTCTTAGTACACTTCTCCCAGTCTTACCTTGCATTTGTTTTGCATATTCTATATATTCTTAAATATGTATATTATATATTCTTAAATATGTATATTCATGTTGTCATCTCTAATATAAGCTCCTTGATGGCAGGGACTGTTTCATTTTTGTCTTTGTATCACTGTCACCTAGCACAATGCCTAGCAAATAGTGGGTGCTTAATAAATGCTGATTTATTTATTGATGGACAGCAGCACTTGAGGGGAGACTAAGGAGAGAGAGGTCATAGAATTCGAAGAGTGGAAAGAGTGCTTAGAAGGTATTTAGTTCAACCTTTCACCTTCCACACAATGCAATAATCTAAGATGATTGGTATCTAGCAAATGGAGTACACAGAACAATTACATTAGGAAATGAAAATGTTCTCTTTAAACGGAAGCAAGGCCCCAACTTAAGAATGGGTCATATTCCAAAAGTTTGTGTGGAAGGTAGTTGTGTAGAATCCTGAATATATATATATATATATACACACACACACACATATATACACATACACACGTGTTTGTATGTTTTTGTATATGTGTATATATACACATACATATACACATATATGCACACACATAAAACATGTATGTATACACAATGCATATACATATATGTATATGCACACACATATAAAAACAAGTAGCCCTATGTCCCATGTTATGAACTGTCTGAGAATTCTGTACCCTCAAGTACTCCTGTGCTTCAAAGTTACCTCTCTCCCTTCTCTGATCAAAAGTCCCATTCATTCAGTGGAGCTGAGACTTCAGCTAATAATTGAAGGGCAGCGCAGAGTGAATATATTCACAGCACTATGTGAATGACTGATGGCCTGTAGTCTCTTGTTATCAGTGGATCTGATGTGAAGTATAATTTTTCCTAGCTAGACAAAGGGACTTCTGAAGCTTCACAGACCAGGGAAGACTGAGAAATTTTGGAGCCCCAGGGAGAGTAGAGGGACCTAGGGGACTCTGTTGTACTCAAGGCCAGTACTAACAGCCTGTCAGCTTCCACAAACAGAATATAATCACGAGCAGTTGGAGCTTTGTCTGTCTCCCTGGCATCCTTAATTAAGGAATGATCTTCTTGGGTAGAATTTTGTGATTTTTCCTGTCTGTCTGCTAGTGGAATCTGGTGAATTTATCCCTACTTCATTCCCTCTCCTCACTGCCATATCATTATCTGATGAGTCAGCATTGGCCCTTTGGCGTTTCCTATTCTCTTTATTTAAACCTTGTTTATTTACTGTGTCTAATTTTATAATGGGCTTAGTCTCCAGATAAAATACTTTTATTTTTATTATATTCTGAGCCAGTTTTAAAAAATAAATATTATATATAATAAATAATATATGTTATATCTAAATAATACATATAATAAAAAGGGCCATGTAAAGGAGGAAGGATAAAAGAGAACCTTTGGACCAAGAGTCCTAGATTTAACTTTTCTCTGGAGGTACAAAGAGGAAAGTTAGCACCTTAGCTTTCCCATAGATATTTGAATTTTTAAAGACTGCCTGTTACCTTCAACAGATCTTTAATTAGTGAAATTTCAGGCAACATAACTGAATGAACTGAACAAATTTAGATCATATGGAAGAAGTTGCTTGAGGACTGGAGGGCCACCAAATAAATAGACCTACCTGGAAGGCTGTCCTCAGGATCAGTTCCTCCAAACTTTTTATACCTTTCACAACTAATTTCATTCCTCCACTTTTGAAATTTCTTATTTTCTAAAACAGAGGTTCTTAACATGTCATGGACCTTTCATCTGCCTGATGAAGCCTGTGGACTCTTCATAATGTTTTTTTTTTAATTTATTTTTGACATGTTTGGTTTTCAGCATTGATTTTCACAGGCGTTTGAATTACAAATTTTCTCCCCATTTCCTCCCCCCCCCACTCCAAGATGGCGTACATTCTGGTTGCCCTGTTCCCCAGTCTGCCCTTCCCTCCGTCGCCCCATTCCCTTCCCATCCCCCTTTCCCTTCCTCTCTCCCCTGT
>JAQQSZ010006985.1:0-13440 GCA_028646595.1 Phalanger gymnotis
GATGAGAAGCAATTGGCTATACATATGCAAATGTAAAGCATTTCCATATTAGTCATTTTGTACAAGAAGACTATAATAAAAGAAAAAAATGAGACAGTGAAAAATAGCAAGCTTCAATCTGTATTCAATCAATATCAGTTCTTTCTCTGGAGGCGGATAGTATGCTTCATCATTAGTCCTTTGGGATTGTCCTGGATCACTGTATTGCTGAGAATAGCTAAGTCATTCACAGCTCTTCATCAAACAATATGCTGTTACTGTGTACAACGTTCTCCTGGATCTGTTCACTTCACTATGCATCAGTTTGTGTAAGTTTTCCAGGTTTCCTGGAAAACTTACACAGCTATAGTTCTAAAGCCGCCCCACCTCTGCTGCCCCAGGGGCGGTGGCCAAACCACAAACTCAGTCCCTGCAGCTTTTTCCCACTAACTTTCTCTGTTGTCTGCTGTTTGTGGGTTGTGAGGTCTGGTAAATGCCACAGCTCAGTAATTCAGGATGCTAGGGCACTCTTCGCTCGGCTCCTGGTCTCATCGGTCTGCGGTCTGGTCAGCCCGCGCCACACACATTGGGCTCTGCTTGGCTCAGCTCCGCTCCCCTCAGCTGGGAGCTGGGAGCTCCGTGTGGGACAGACCTTACCCAGAGACCATCCAGGCTGTCCTGGGCTGGAGCCCTGCTTCCCTCTGCCACTTTGTGGGTTCTACAGTCATAGAATTGGTTCAGAGCCATTTTTTATAGGTTTTTGGAGGGACTTGGTGGGGAGCTCACGCCAGTCACTGCTTTCCAGCTGCCATCTTGGCTCTGCCCCCCCGGGAATAATTTTAATAACTCACTCAAGGAATGAGAAATGTAGGGAGGCTGAAGCAGGTAGGAACACTGCCCAAAGAATCCTGGTTACATCTACATTTAAATAAGGCATGGTTAGAGACTGCCTTCTTGTCTTGCATCACCCTCAGCACTGAAGATTCCCTGCTGTAAATTATTTCCATTCCAGCCTCATTCATCTGTAAAATGAGTATGTTGGACTTTATGACTTTTAATATCTCCTCCAGCTCTAAGTCTATGATCTTATGATCCTACCCCTTCCATGACCAAACCTCTTCTCAGAGACGGGAAATGCTTCCTGGAAAGTACTCAGAGCTCCTAGGAAAATAGCAGTCAGGACACACACAGTATCATTCTGTTCTCTTTTAGAGGGATCTTCCCAGAAATGGTATGATCTCTGAACCCAGTGTATTCTCCATCATTTCTGGCACAGAACAATTTCTCTGTACCAGAACAAGCTTCCTAGGGCATGAGGCCATGCTCTCATTCAGTACAGGCAGGGCTGGCTTTTCATTGGTTTTACATTTTTCTGTTCTACTCATTCACAGCCTTAAAAAACATATTTCCTTTGCTTCTCAATAATTTTATGCACTTATTTGACAGTTTGCACTTAAGAAGTAAAATGTGTTCAAATAGAAGAAAGCAAAAGCAAAGAAACAGCATTTTTCTGTATGACAATTCATATATACATATATGTACACAAATATTTACACAATGAACATATACATATACGCATATACATACATATTTCTAGACAAACACATATACATATATACATACACACACACATAAAATCACATAACCAGAATCAGAAAGGACTTCAGTGGACATCTAGCTCAAAACACACCTGAAAAAACATCCCAAATATAATGTACCTAAGAAGTGGCCATTTGTATTCTCTTTGAGAATCATTAATGAAGAGGAGACAAAACATAAGAAGTTTCATTTTTCTTGCACATGGCAGTCCTTCAAATATTTGAAGACATATAACATGTCCCTCCTGGGTTTTCTCTTCTCTAAACTTAACAACCTCAGTTCCATCAATTGAGACTTATGTAGCACAGACTTGAGACCTTTCATTATGTTTAAATACAGATGTGTGTGTATGTGTGCATATACAACTATGTGTGTATTGTGATACATAGATATACAAATATATAGATGCATAAAAATAAAGAGAGAGAGAGAGAGAGAGAGAGAGAGAGGGAAAGAGAGAGGGAGAGAGAGAGAGAAGTTAGAGACACAGATAGAAAAAGAAAGAGATGAGAATAGTATCGCATAGTGGATAAAGATCTGGCCTTGAAGCTAGAAAGACCTGAGTTGAAGGCCCACTTTTGACATATACTAATTGTATGACCCTGGAGAAGTTATATAGTCTCTCAGAGCTCTAAGAAACTCTAAGACTAAGTTGCTGCAAAGGTGTGGAGAGTTTCCTCACCTTTGATTAACCTATAGTAATGAAATCCCAGTATCAATTCCTAGACCCTACTCTAATATATATGTCCACCTGTTCCTACAAGTGGCCTTACTTCACTCCCCCATCTTTTAGTGACTCCTTTGCAAAAAAATAAAACGCCTGTTTTTATTTTGTATATACATAAACGTATGCATGTTGTCTTCCCCCAATAGAAGGTAAATAACTTCAGGGCAAACAATCTAGCTCAGATGAAACAGGAAGGTACCCTGAGTAAAAGACAGGAGGCAGCATGTTCCACACAAATCAAACCACCATTACCACCTTGAACATCACCTCCCCCTCAGACCCTGATGAAGCAGCCCAACATCATGATCCCAAGAGCCTTGGAAACACCAGTGTTCCACAAATTGCCAGACTTGTCTGTGGCCCTCCCCTGACAACCATTATTGAGGGAGAAGTCCTTATGAAGATTGGGCCCACCTTCCTCATCACAACCAGCAACAATTACTGACCAGCAACTTCCTCCAACAAGCAGGCAGGCACAGGAGCCCTGGAAATGGCAGCCCCCCCCATTCCTCCCTAAGACTACCGATTCTGCTTGCAGCCCAGCCTTCATAATTATCATCCAGGGAGCAGTTCCTATAGAGGAGGGAGGGTCTCAGCCATTTCTACCAACTACCTCACACAGGGAAGAAAAGCCAGCCTAGCTGAACCAGCAGGGCACATCTCTTGGCAAGTCACGGCCTGGCTTTGGCTAATCTTCCTAATGTTGGTCATCTCTACTAAAAAGTTGTTCTAAAAGTCTCCTCCTGCTGCACAACTTCACCTGGACCAAGGATGTTCTAAGTCCTCAAGGTAGTCACCAGGCTAGAAATACCTATCTCAGGTCTGCTATTTGATCACCTGTATACTGAGAATGAAACATAAAGCAGAAGAAGAAGAAGCAAGAACCGTGGGGTCCAGTCTCAGGCTCATCGAGGCAAGCACACATGCCCCATACCCTGGGCTTGTAGTAGCCATCGATACCTAGTGTGGGCAAGGGATTTGTATTGACTCTCACCACAATATCTCCTACATCAATCCTCCTCTCTACCCACCTTGACACTAGCCTAGTTCAACCTCTAACTACCTTTTGCCAGGACTTCTATAGTAGCCTCTGAATTAAGCTCACCCTGTATAATGTCTGCCCTCTCAAATTCATCCTCCACAGAGCTAAAAAGCAATCTGACCATAACTCCTCTCAATAGAATCCCAAGTGAGGAATTCTGGAGTCACAAGAAGAAGGGGGTAAGAGCAGAAGTTGTATCTCACTTTAAAGTCCACTGAGTAGGAGGCTCCTTGTGCTCAGTAATCAACTCTCCTCAACATAGTTTTAACCACCATGACAGTGGAGGTGAGGACTAAGGGATCAGTTTGCTAGAAGCTTCTGTTTGTACAGGCCTTTTATCAAAAGTCCAAAGCATTTATCCTGCTAGAAGTGACCACAATGTCATACGCTCCGTGTGACAGCCTTGGTTAAATGCACAACCATATATTGTGTCTCAGTCTATATACATATCAATATATGTAGGTATAAATGAGATGAAATCAAAACAATATAATACAGAAACAAATAAATCTAGTATTTAGAATAATCTTTGCCTCTATAATTACTTTTCAATTATTATTACTCTAAATCATGTGCTAGCATATGATCTGATTAAAATTTTGACCTGTTCAAATTTTCTCATTCCATTCTCTCCTCAAACTATAAACTTACAAATAAGGATACAACAATACTCCAGTTCTTCTCAGTTACCATTATTATTTTTTGTCCTTTAGAGAGGACGTCAACTCATAAAGGAAGGTGGAAACACATGCTTATAAATCAAGCTCTGGGAACATTAGTCAACCAATTATTAAAGTCAACTGAGGGGGTGGCTCTTTCCGCTCAGTGACCAACTTCCAGGACAAAAAGTCTCCCTTATGTATGTGCCACATTCCTTTATGAGTCAGGCTATTATTTGATGGAGCATTAAGTTAATGAAGTAGACCCATGGGTGGGTGTGTGTGTGTGTGTGTGAGAGAGAGAGAGAGAGAGAGAGAGAGAGAGAGAGAGAGAGAGAACGAGAGAGAGAGATTGTTAGTTGTTGACAGCATGAAGAATAGACATCTTATACTGAGAAGAAAGAGTCTTAGGACAGATCCAATTCCATGTTAAATATGTGAGGGTGAGAGAAAGGGCATCAAAGTGTGAGTACTCAGAACTATTTCAATGTTGAGTACATGGAGAGTACACATGCCTAAGGCCCAATTCAAGTAGATAAACTCTGTCCATGGAGCTGACCAGAGGGGTTCTGTTGATATTAGCATTCTGGAAACTGTTTTTGATAAAATTGATGCAACTATTTGGTTGTCATAGTTGTGAACTCTAGTCGTTTGCATGTGGGACCTCTAGTAGTCTGCATACATATATGTGCATGCATACACACACACACACACACACACACACACACACACACACACACACACACACACCTGGATCTACTTCATTCATTTAATGCTCCATCAAATAACAACAGCCTTCTCTCCCTACTGCCATGCCAAATTATCCACATTTATTAAGTGCATCAATAGTACTCTTGATATTCTTTAGTAACAGTAATTGTAGATTCTACATCAACGCTTCCTCTTTCCTGGACAGCTGTTTGCCTTCCCCCAGGATTCTCAGACTCCAGAGTAATTCCTAAGTGCCAGCTTTGATGCTTATCCTTTGTAGAACACTTTGTAAATTTCAAAATGTTATGTGTGAATAAGCTATTGTTATACTAATATGATCCTTCACATATGCAATTGGGTTCCATTTTTGGAAATGGGACTGATTTAGCCAGCTCTCCTACCATTTGTATTCTAAATCTACCTGGGAGAAAGGAATAGCCTAATCTTTGACCTTAAAATGACCTTTAGGCTCCAAAATATAGCATCTTAGATGAGCTGGTATTCTTCTCAACAGTATTGGCACCTGTGCACTATTGTCTCATGGTTCTCTATCTGACCACCCTTTTTTTGGTTTCCTTTGTTAAATCAATCAACCATTTTCTGCTCCCTCTTCTCTATAGTGGTCCCTCATGATTCTGTCCTGGGCTCTCTTCTATTCTTTCTCTATATTCATTCATCAGCTTCCATGAATTCAGGTGTCATCTTTACTCATACGATTCCTAAAATGTATATATCTATATCTTGCTTCTGAAATTCACTCCTCTGCTATCATCAACAGCTTGTGGGATATTTTCTCTAGAAGTTTTTTTTATCATCTTAAATATAGCATGTCCAAAACAGAAGTCGTTATCTTTCCCCTAGAGTCACTTTTCCTCTAAACTTCCCATTTCTGTTAAGGATATCACAATTCTTCCAGTTACCCACTTGGACTCATTCTTGATACTTCCATGTCCCCCACCTGCCATATATAACCAACCGATTTGTATTGATTCTCTCTCCACAATATCTCCTATATCAATCCTCTTCTCTCCACCCACCTAGCCACTAGCCCAGTTCAAGTCCTCACTACCTTTTGCCTGGACTACTATAGTAGCCTGTGAATTAAGCTCACTCTATGTAGTCTCTGCCCTCTCAAATTTATCCTTCACGCAGCTGAAAAATAATCTGACCATGGCCCTCTCCTGAAAAACCTCCAATGGTTTCCTATTTCCAAAAGATAAAATAGAAATTTCATATACTTTCACTGATTAAGTCCTTCCAAAACCTTGCTCCCATCTACCTTTCCTCCATATTTGATCCTTCACATACACTTTAGCCAAACCAAACTAGACTGCTAGATATTCTCCAAACTCAATATTCCAATTCAAGTATCCCCTACTTCTTCCATAAAACATCTCTGATTCCCCTCCCCTACCAGTTGCAGTACTCTTTTTCTCCTCAACTTTTCTTGTATTGTGTTGTGTCATAATAACTTCCGCACTAGTATCCCCAGAATGGCTGCCGGTGCAGGTTCATTTATCTGCTTTACTAAGGAAAGATAACTGTTTCAGGAGTCAACAATCATTTTTAATTAAACAGAAAAAGTACAGAAAAGAGAAATAAAGACCAACAGACAAGGCTCTACTGCCTGAATCAAAGCTTTACATCCACCACTGAATCCAGAGAGCCTTTACCTCTGAGGAGTTGGGGAGCTCTGAACATACAGCCACTCAGAGTATTGACCAGGGAATCACAACCTCTTTCTCATAAGCAAGTCCCCAAAGCAAAAGCTCACCTCTCACAATATATACTCTTTCAGCTAATAGGCTCAGAGCCAGAAGACATCACAACCCAACTCATTGCCTAATTAGCTTATTAACAAGAGGTGTGCAAGCCTTCCCACAAGCAAGCTTCCCTTAATGGGCTCCACCTGAGGCCTGTTAATGGATGGGGAAGATCTTACACTCCCCCCCCCATTAGCATTACATGAATACAAGTAGAATTTCACACACATACACATAGACTCCCACATTTACATTGCCTCCTATGATAAAGCATGCAAGAGCTGCAAAACAAAGCAGAACGTAAGGTCCAAGGGAAAAGTCATTACCCTTGGAATGGAAGGAAGGTTTCATGGAAGAGGTTATCATCTGAGTTGATCTTTAGAGGGTAGATAGGAATCAACAGGCTAGAAAGAAGAGGAAGGACATTCTAGACACAGGAAATAGTACAAGCAAAGATAGAAGCCAGAAAATGCGAGATGTGTTTGGTTGGGGAAATATAGTTTTCTACTTTAGTTAGATCATAATGCACGTATTGAACAGAAATATGAGATAAATCTAAAAAGGAAAAGTCATGCCAGTTTGCTGAGAACCTTATGACAGTTTATGGAGTGTGCTTAGCACATAGTAGGTGCTTAGTAAATGCTCATTGATCTGTTGAGTAATTGAATGTCAAGCAGAGGAGGTTATACTTTACATATTAGACAATTAAAAAGCCAACCAAGATTTTTAAACATAAAACTCACACGACTACAAATAAGAGAGATATGTCGGGCAAGTGTTTGAAAGATGGATTGGGAAATACATTTAGGATTCTTTTGCAATAAACTAAGTGGGAGATAACAGAGACCTGTACTAGGGTGCTTGTAATGAGAAGAGAACAGAATAAGCATTTATATAGCACCTACTATATACCAAACTACGTGCTATGTTTATCTCCATTTTCCACATAAAGAAACTGAGGCGGAGAGGTTAAGTGACTTGCCCAGCTGTCTAAACAGCTAGTATCTGAGGTTAGATATGAACACAGGTTTTCCTGACTTCAGGCCCAATTTTCTATCTACTGCACCATCATTCGTCTCTGAATTGTAGGAATAAAAAGAGGGAGATTAGATTTTGGAGATGTTGAAAAGGTGAAATTGACAAGACATGGTAACTGATTAGATATGATTGATAAAGAACAGGGAAAAATCAAAGATAATACCAAGATTTTAAGCCAGAAACTCTAAGTAAAGTGGTAGTAACACAAAGAAATTGTAAAGCCAAAAGGAAGAGTAGGTTTGGGGAAAAGATAATAATTTCAATTTGGCACATGCTGAGTTTGAGGTTTCAGTGGGCCATCTAGATAAAGATAGCCCATACGAGTTGGAAAAGTAGGTCTGGAACTTCTAGTACCCTACAGAAATCCTCCACTCTATTCATTCTAGTCTTTTTCCTGACATAGAACAAACAAATCATGAGTATTCTGCCTCTGTACCTTTGATCATTTGATCCACACAACATAGAATATCCTCCCCCATCTTCTGAGTCTATACAAATCCAAAACGCCCTCCTTAAAATCATACCTGCATCACGAAGATTTCTCAGACAATTTCAACCCAGAATAAGCCTAGAGTATTTGGGGGTAAAGTCTCTATGGAAGACATATGAGATGAAATGGATAAGAATTACATATGATGAAATGTCATGGATAGATAGTGAACTACACCACTGGCAATAACATCCACATACTTCTACCAAAATATCTCAGTGTGTACAATGTGCTGTGTTAGTCTCCAGAGACAAAAAGAAGAAAAATGACATAGTCCAAGCATTTAAGAGGCTGACAAACTAAAATAGGGGGAATATTACACACATACAGGTATAGAACAAGGTTGAATGAAATAAGGGAAAAAGAGTACCCTCTAAAAAGTGCAGAAGGAGATTAAAAAAGACAACATGAAGGAGTCAGGACATGAGTCAGGCTAGGAAAGAATAGAAGGATGAAGCAACAAGCAGGAATAAGGAAGGAGTACATTCCAGGACTAGGAGTTGGCAGGAAAATAATGTGACAGAGGAACAATGTGAAAGGAATAAGATTAGGGAATGCCTAGTTGTCTAGTTTGGCTAGAATGTGGAATACACAAAAGAGACCAGTGTGAAATAAAGCTGGAAAGAGAGTTTGGAGACAGATTGTGAAGGGTTTTAAATGCCAGGCTAAGGTGTCGGAATTTTATCCTGAAGGCAGTAAGGGGCCATAGAAGCTTTCTAAGTGAGATATAAAATGGTGAGGCCTGTGTGTTGAAAATATTATCTTGGCACTTATGCAAAAGATTGGGCAAAACAGTGGAGGTGGGAAGGTTATAAGGCTAGGTGAGAAAGGATGAAAGTCTGAGCTACCATGGTGGCTATATAAAAAGGAAAAAAGAAACAAGTGAGAGAGAGAGAGAGAGAGAGAGAGAGAGAGAGAGAGAGAGAGAAATTAACTACCAATTGGATTAGCCTGGACAACTTTTTGGACAAGGTAGGATACATGAAGGGGAGGGAAGGGTCAAACGTGAACCCAAAGTTGGTGGTGCTATCAAAAGAAATAGAGGAGAGAAACAGGTATCAGAGGAAAGATAGAAAGTTGGGTTGGGATATGCTGAGTGTGAAGTGCTGGCAGGTGATCTAGGTAGAAGTAAATGCCTAACTGGCAATTGAAAAGGGAATTCAAGGATTATTGTCTAGTAGTAATATTTAACTTTGCATTTTTAAAAATCTATCTTACCTACTAAATTACATGCCAAGTTTTAAAATCCAAAAAGAGGCGTTTATAATTATTCTGCCTTTCTGTGCAACTATGGTGGAAAACTGCTCAAGTATTTAAGGAGAAAAAGGGTCTGTTACTTGTTGCTGGTGAATAATTAGACTAACTGCAGCTTGCTCGCATTTTGGTGGAATCAGTTGTTAGCAGGTAGAGTATCAGATCCTGGTAATCCTCTGGAGATAGGTGGTTTCCTCATCAGGGTTTCCTGAGTTCTCCTGAAGTGGGCAAACGTCTATGTGTTTTCCTTGGTGTATTGATTTACAGCAAAGCAGCTGGAGAGCAATGTTTATTTATGAGTTTCCCATCCCCTGACAACCTGTATGCTTCAGACGTGTTTCTTACCTTCCCTGGCAAAAGGGGACTTTCAGTTTTTCAGTCTACAGTGATTAGAATACTGTTCAGACACCATCCAGGCTGAAATTCTGGCACAGAGACTATTCTAAGACTAAAACTTATCACTCTAAGACATATCTAAGAACACTGAGAGAAACAGATCAACATTTTTAAAATAGATAAATATATAATTTCTGGGGCCCTCCAAATGACGCAGTTGGATCCAATGGGTAGAAGCAACAGGAAGTGAAATTTTTGGTTCAACATAGTAAAGAACTTTCTAGAAAGATCACTTTATTCAGATCAGAGGATTTAGAGCTAGAAGGAAACTTGGAGATCATCTAGTCCAAACCTTCATTTTGTAAATAGGAAAACTGAGGTCTCCAGAGTTCAAGTACTTTAACTAAGTTCCTATGAAGGAACCTGGAGTTTGAAGCTTCCTCAAGAGACCTGGATTGGAATTTCAGCTTAACTATTTACTAATTGTATAACCTTAGTCAAGCCAATTAACTTCTATGAGTCTCAGTTTTCTTATCTATAAAATGGGAATAATAAAGCTAGTGATTCCTACCTCCCAGGGCTACAGTGAGAAAAAATTCTCATGGTATTCTATATAAATGTGATGGCTATTAGTATTAGTACCAACTAGAGCTGCCCATACACAGAATGGAGGATCTAAGTAGTGAATTTTCCATCACTGGAGGTGTTCAGACACCTGCTAAATGTTTTCTTGTAGGTATCAGGAGAAGAGATTCATACATCAAGCAGAAGTGAAGGCAGATGACTTCTCTTGTTCCTTCCATCCTTCTGTGAAGTGTTATGATTGAGGTTAGGTCAAAACACATACATTCTTCTGCAAATGTACCACATCATTGGGATTATTTCTGTGGATAAAGGAGACCTAAGAAGATGCTTTCCTAGACTTCACTAGTTGCTGGTGTTTTTGGGACTTAGCTTTCTGGGAACTTTTTGAAAGGTTGGAAAGAGACAGACAAACAGACACAGAGACAGAGAGAAAATAGAGAGAAGAGAAGAATCTGTGCTTCCTCTTTGCCTGGTGGCTATAAAGAAAAATGTTTTCTCTTCTGCTTTCAGTCTCACTACCAGAAGTCATTCAAAATATAGTCCTCAAAATCCAAGTTCTAAAACTCCTCCACCCAGTGAACCCAGAGATAGTATTTGTTTCAGATTCTGTCCTCCATAGCATTACTACCAAGGCATGTCGTACGGTAATAGCTTTATCTGTGCAGTGCACCTTAGAAATATTGTGACCAGCACTAACTGATAGTTCTGATGAAATGTCATCAAGATTCAGTTTTGGCTTGTTTTGCCTTGTTTTGTTACCAGATTTTACTTCACACCACCCAACACATTTCTGTCTGTCAAGCATGTCCACAGTTCCCATCACAGCAGAATCATGAAAAAGTCACGAAGCCACAAACTTAATATGCCAGTTTGGCAGCTATTAGGATAAGGGAAGCGGACAAACATGCTTTGTGCTCAGATCATAAGTTTGAGAGCTGGAATAGACTTTAGAAATCACATCATCTAAGCCTTTCTTTGTTCAAGTGAGGCTAAAATCTACTTTACTATCATGGACGCTGTAACAACAATGTTACTTGCAGCTACCATGGCTGTGTAAGGCCAGTAATACCAGCACAGGAGGGCTGCTAGCACAGGTTCTTTGATATGATTTCCTAAGGAAGGAACTTTAAGGGGTTTACAATCTCACTTTAATTAAACATACATATATCATTCACTTAGTTCAGGGGAAAAAGTCAGTGCCCTGAACTTCAGAGCAAATCCAAACAGACATTACAAACATAAATTATAAACAGAGCAAAATAACACAAATCAACAGACAGGCTTCTGTCTGTCTGACCATAGCAATATATACACAGTTACCAGAGAGAGAGGCCTTAATGATGAGAAGTACTCCAAAATAAAAAAAAAACAGTAAAATGTCCTACTTTGCTTGCCCTTACAAACTCTGACCTGGACTCAAAGTTCGAAGGAGCAATTCCCATCTACAGGAGAAATAGAGACTCACTAGATTGGGATGAAAGATGATTTGTCCCAGGCCACTGACATTTGCAGAGGGGTCAGGTTTCTCCCCTAGAGTGAGCACCATCCCTGTGCCTTATCTTTCAGTCCTATACTAGCCTAAGACACCACTCCCAGGGCCTCCACTCCCAAGATTCTCTTATTATTTAGATCTTCTCCTGGACTCATCTTCTTTCTTACTCCCAAAACCAGACGCCATGATATCTTCCATTATGACACCACCACCACCACTGATTTTGCCACTGGTGAATTAACTCCTAACTATGGCTCTAGGGAGATATATTCAGGTATGGAAATTCTAAAGAATGATAATAGTACCATACTTACAAAAAAAAGATACCATATTAACTAGGGAAGTGATAAAAATAGTGTGTGGGATTTGGCACTTATCTGCTTCTTGTTTTCTATTTATTCAGCCAGATTTTTACCTATTCCCTGAGAGAAAGTTAGATAACTTCTAGAATCTGCATTAACTCTTTCAAGTCACCAGGGTGCTATTGAGTGAATTACTCTTAAGTAATTAAAGATGTTGCAACACAAAGGCACTAAACACTGGGAAATGGAAGCTAACTTCTTTCCAGAACAGCAGCAGACTGGTCATGATTATTGAAGATCTAGGGATTATATGATCATAGATTTAGAGCTGGAAAAGACATTAGAGGCCATCTAGTCCAATATCGTTGTCATTTAGTCATTTTAATCGTGTCTGACTCTTGATGATGCCATTTGGGGTTTTCTTGGCAGGGACACTGAGGTAATTTGCCATTTCCTTCTCCAGCTCATTTTACTGAGGGAAACAGGGGTAAGTGACTTGTCCAGGGTCACATAGCCAGTAAGTGTCTGAAGCCAGATTTGAATTCAGGAAGATGAATCTTCCTGTTCATGAGTCTGGAACTCTATCTACTATGCCACCTAGCTGCTCCCATCTGGTTCAATACCGTCATTTTATAGAGGAGAAAACTGAGTCCCAGAAAGGTTAAATAATTTGCCTAACATGACACAAGTTGTACCTGGCAGAGTAAGGATTTGAACCTAAATTGTCTAACTACAAATCTAGAGTACAAATGTGTAGAATTCTAAAATGATGGTTAGGTGTTGTTAGATGCAATTACCTCTTGTTAGCAGTCCTTTTGTAAAATATATATGTATACATATATATATATTTCATATTTTAGAAAAAAAAAAAGATAAGCAAGGTACACTTAATCATCCTGATTCTTGTTACCACACAAGTTTGTCCTCTGGTTATGTCTATTTCTCCTTTTCTGACCTTCCTTATTTGTGCTACTGTCCTCATCCATTGGGAGGCCTAAGGATCCTATTTAAAGTTGGAAGGGGTTTTGGAGGTCATCCATCTCAACACTCTCATTTTATAGATCTTTACATTGTGATGTCATCTTGATCCTCTTTGAGCACAAAAGACAACAACCAAGTTTAGTAAAATGTTTCATGTTCTTTTCTATTTTAAGTATCAACCACCCGAGAGAACATAATAGACACTATAGGGTGTCTTTTTCATGTTTTTTACTTTTTAAAATTTTTTCAAATCATTATTTATTTATTTACTATTTTTAATTTTCAACATTAATTTTCAAAAGAGTTTGAATTACAAATTTTCTCCCCATTTCTACCCTCCCCCCACTACAAGATGGTATATATTCTGATTGCCCCATTCCCCAGTCAACCCTCCCTTCTGTCACCCCACTCCCCCCCCATCCCCTTTTCCCTTACTTTCTTGTAAGGCAAGATAGATTTCTATGCCCCATTGCCTATATATC
>JAQQSZ010006986.1:0-13439 GCA_028646595.1 Phalanger gymnotis
GTTTGGCTTTTGTTTTGAGTAATTCAGTGTCTTTCATTGGGCCTTAGTAGGTGCTAAGCCCCAGGCCCAAACCCCTATTAGGTGTGGAACCTATGTGGGTGTGGATTGGTGACTGGGGTGGGGCCCAAGGTGGGGCTGGCTAAGGGGAGGTGTTAACTCCAGAGCCATGCCCCATTAGGTGTTAACCTAACCTATGTGGATGTGAACCTTCCAGGGTCCTAAGGGGAGGGACCAACTCAAGAACCAATCACCAGAGCCTAAATTCTGGTCATTCAGATGACGTTTGATGATGTCTGAAGCCCTATAAGAAGGGAGGACAGAGCCATTTGTGTGAGGGCTCTTGAGATGGTGTTAATGACGAGACTCTGGGCAGCTGTAGCTAAGGGCCCTCCAACTTGTAAACCCGGATGCTGAGACTTTGTTAAACTCTGGTAACTATGTATTGGGATTTGAATTAGACAAGGTCTGTCTGTTGATGTTTGTAATTTATTTGTATTTTGTTCTGAAGTTCAGTGTGCTGGCTTTTCCCCCTGAACTAAGTGAATGATATTTGTATGCTGAATTAAAGTAAGCTCGTCAACCCCTTCACCCTGCTTTCCTTAGTTAAGCAGATCAAAAGAACCGGTGCTGTTGGCAGCTTTCTGGGTGTTGGCTGTGGGTGGATCTTACACCCCCACAGAAGCTCCTAGCCAGATTGTGGAAACATCCTGTATATAGCTTGCTTTGTATTTGTTTGTATACAATTCAAAATTAGTATATTAGGAATGTACCTGGGGCTTTCTACAACTACAAGGTGGTGAGTGTAGAAGGTATGGCCTCTTCTGTCATTAACTAGGAAGCGGCCTTCTATTTGTGTTTGCTTTTTGCATTTTTCTTAATCAACTGTGCTGTTGTTATTGATTCTTAGTAAAACTGGTAAGAATGAAATTGTAATCATTCAACTGAGTATCAAGACATTTAAACCTTTCAGCCTTTTGAGCTAATGAAAATCATGTGTGACATTTAGAATTCTGATTTACAAAGACAGTAGTCATAAATTTTCCAGGCTTAAGAGCTTCCACTACTTTCCTGATCAGGTCATTGTGCAAATTGTGACTTAGAGTGGCTTCAAAATTAGTGGAAGAAAATTCCGGTTCTGGAGAGATGTAATTAATTCAATAATTTCGATCTGATTTTATTCCATTAATTAAATAACCCAAAGGACTGGACAGAACCTGGTTTCACAAATTCTATTCACACCAGTGACATCATTTGCAATTAACATCATCTTTCATGTAGAATAGCTCTTTAGCTACTGAGTCAAGCTCACTCATCAGAATTTCCAGAATCTGATATAGCTGATAAATACCTGACTCTTTGGGAAATCCAGAGTATATAAGTACCAGCAATCAAAATTCATACACCTCATTCAATTGTTTTTGTTCAGGCATTTCGGCTGTGTCTAACTCTTTGTGACTCCATTTAGGGTTTTCTTGGCAAAGATACTGGAATGGTTTGCTATTTCCTTCTCCAGTTCATTTTACAGATGAGAAAGCTGAGGCAAATAGGATTAAGTGACTTGTTCAGGATTACACAGCAAGTAAGTCTGAGGCTGGATTTTAATTCAGGTCTTCCAGACTCCAGGCCAGGAACTCTCTGTCCACTGTGCCATGTAGCTTCCCCATACAATATGCTGCTTCACTTAGGAAAATTTCATTGAGGAATTCTGTTTCTTCCTGGAAATTCCTGTGTGGCTACTCTTGGTGGGAAGCTTTCATGAAGTTCTTATGAAAAAAAAGAAGCTTTGAAATGAATCAAACCCACTGCATTCTGTAGCTAGGTCCCAAATTCAGTGATCGTTCTTTCTTAATACCAGGTTTTGCTGAAAGAAACTATGTGCTCTGAATACTATTTGAACCAATTCTTGACTAGCAAAAATCTTTGAGTACTTGCTTTACTTCTCGATCTTGAATTTTTTTAAATGACAAAATGTCACATTTTAAGACAAAGTATTTTGAAAAAACAACCCAAATATTTATTTTACTTATATGATAAGCAACAATAATGTAAGAATACCAATATTAATGGAGCTTCATAATTTTTTGTAGGTAAAAACATGGAAACTAACATGCATTGCTCTTGTCCACTAATTAATGTGATTTGGAAATTTCTAATTCTGGGTTATCTCTATCTTTTCTGCTTGCGTGGAAGATTAAGCAATGAAGTCAATTCAAAAAAAGAATGACAAACAAATCGTGGCAAGTGGCAAGCTCTTCCTAGGATCAGCCAGAAGGACCTGTTGACAAAGCCAACATTCACTTCAAGCTGGCTGGTCTTCTAGGTTATGAGTCACACATGATTGCAGCTGCAGTGCCATTTGATTTTCTACAACACTTTGTTTATTTTTAAGTTATTGTGTGTACTTTAGTTTATTAGCATTAAACTTTATTAACCTCATATTGATTTGAGATCTCAGAAAATACTTTGTAAATCTTAAAGTATTAATAAAACATCAGTGGTTTCATGTGGTATGACATTTAAAAGAGGAAATTAAAAGTATTTTCAGTATAGCATCTGGGACAACCTCTACCTGTCACATGGGATCCCCAGAAAAGCTATCTCAAATTTGAGGGATTCTCTGGGCTCACATTCACATACAATTGATTTGCTCCTACAACTACGATGACTCTTACCAGTTAGCCAGAGGACACAGCTCAAATTAAAAGCATTGGATGAAACAGTTTTTGTTTTAATGTAACAATAGAATATTTCCCCATAACTTGGAGCACACTCCCCCACACATACACATACTATTAGTAGTAAGAATGGACACATCTAAGGAACAGTTATGGAGGGCAAACTTGTAAGGAGCACTTGAGGCTATGGTGTATATGTGGAGTGGGAGGGCACTGATAAAATAAACATGAGTAGCCAAGGTAGACATGTGGAGGAGCAAATAATGTTTATAATATCACAAGACTGTTGATTTATTTTGGGGATAACATCACGCTTCTCCCAATTCCTGCTAGGCTTGGATAGTATACAGTCTCTTCCTGATTATGCTTCACTGGCATAGTGGTTATTAATAGTTAGTGCTCTGTTAGTCTTATAATCACTGCCAGGTGGGATTCCACTGAGCATATGTTGTGAAATTTCTTTTCCTTTTGGTTTTGGTCGGAGTCTTTGTTTGAGGTGCTGTTTCCCATAAGAGGAAGAATGGGCTCTATCACATTCTTTAGCTTATGGGCCAGTGGTATAAGGTTCAGTTTGTCAGACAACAAGAATTTAAACAATTACTATGTGCCAGATACTGAGCTAATCGCTGTGGTGAATTACAAAACCATGGTGACCTCCATCAGAGTTCACATTCTAAGGGGGATAAAAATAACTATGTACACAGAAGAAATATACAATATAAATGGAAGGTAACCTCAGAAAGAAAGCACAAATATGGGAGAAGTCCTCAGGACAAGGGTTTGAGGGAACCAAGACAGCCTTCTTACTGAAGGTGGGATTTGAGCTGAATCTTGCATGGACAGCCAAGAGATGGGGGTGAAGATAATAAACATTCCAGGCATGGGGGATAGCTAGTGAAAAAGCATGGAACTGGGAGATGAAGTGTCCTGGGTGAGGAACAGTAAGTAGGTCAGTGTACTTAGATTATGATCCAGTGTACACTGAAAGAAGTAATCAAAGAAAATTAGAAAGGTAGGAAGGGTCCAGGTTGGGAAAGGCTTTAAATGCTATCATACAAAAGAAGGTGGAGTCAAGATGGTAGGGTGAGAGGAAGTATTTTTGCCTAGCTCACCCAACACACCTCCAAAACAACCTAGAAAATATACCAGACTAAATTTTGATCACGAAAGCCAAGAAAAAGTCAGAGTGAGTCATTTTTCCAGCCCAGGGCATCTTAGGAAGATAAAGACACTGGATGGGGAGTGGGGATAGGGGATGGGGAATAGGAAGCATTACAGTATCCAGGGATTGAGAGTGGGCTAAGACACAGCACCAGGGCACAAAGGCAGAAAGAGATCTCAGTGGACTCTTGAACTATCCCTGGGAGCAGAAACAAGTTCTATCTGGTGGCTCCGTTGCCCATTACTCAGTTCAGGGTCACAGATCCAAGGGAGAGAAACAGTCCTGAGTGAGTGTGGGGACTAGCTGAGTACTGAGAACAAGTTTTGGAAATGCAGCTATGTGGCTGAGTCCAGGGGCAGCAACTCAGTTCTAACCTTTAACCTAGGACATAAGCCCACAACAGAATAACCAGGGCAGAAGACCAAGACCAATGGGGAGCCATCAGTTCAGTTGTTCTGAACTTAGAGAATCTCTCAGCATGTTAACAGTGAACCCAGCAACAGCCTATTACCACATACAAGCCAACAGACCCAAACCTGAGTCAAGAGCTTGTGGAGCAAAAGGACAGTGAACAGGCCCAACACTAACATAAGATTCAAAGTAAAAAAGTAGGCTTGAAGAATGACCAAACAAAAAAAAAACCTCAACCATAAAAAGCTACTATGATAACAGGGAAGCTCAAGACAGAAACAAAGAAGATTTGAAAATATCTACAAGTAAAGAAAAATACAGATTGGACATATGCTCAACAAGAATTCCAAAAAGTCTTAGGGTTTTTTTTAAAAGACCAAAAAATGATTTTGAAAACAAAATAAGAGTGGTTGACGAAAAAATGGGAAAAGGAATGAGGACTATGTAAGAAAGTTATGGAGAATTAACAGCTTGGTAAAAGAGATACAACATATTAATATAAATAACTCCTTAAATATTAGAATTGGGTCAGTTAATGACTCTATGAGACATGAAAAAATAATGAAACAAAGTCAAAAGATTGAAAAAATAACATATGAAATATTTCAATTTAAGAACCATTAGATTGGCATCATAGAACCACAGTCAGGATTACACAAGATTTAGCAGCCACCACTCTGAAGGAATAAGGGGCTTACAACATGATATTCCAGAAGGCAAAGTGAGGATTACAACCAAGAATAACCTGCCCAGCAAAACTGAGTAATCCTATAGGGGAAAAATATATATTTAATGAAAAAGGACTTTCAAGCATTTCAGATGAAAAGACTAGAGATGAAAAGAAATTTTGACATTCAAACACAGGACTCAAGAAAAGCACAAAAAGTAAACATGAATGAGAAATCATAACAGATTAAAGAAAGTTAAACTGTTTATATTCTTATATGAGGAGATGATACATGTAACTCTTCAGAACTTTATCATCATCAGGAGTTTTACAGTGAGTTTAATTTGACAGAGGGCCTGGATATGATTCTATTGTGTTTGGATGATCTCAAAAGATGGATGGTGGGGAAGAGGAATTCATTGGGAGAAGAGGGAAGAGAGAGGAAGAATGGAGAAAATTATCTCTCATAAATGAGATATGCAAGGAAGAGTTTATACAATGGAGGAGGGGAACAAGCAACATTTCAACCTCACTTTCATCAGAACTAGTTCAAAGAGGGAAAGAATACACGTAAATGCACATTTGGGTACAGAAATTCATATTACCCAAGAGGGAAATAGAAGAGAAAGAGATTATGAAAAAGGGGGAAGAATAAGAGGGAAGGTAGATTATGGGAGGCAGTAATTAGAAACAGCAGATTCTTAAGGGGGGGTAGTTCAAAAAAAAGTATAACAGAATAGGATGGAAGGAAACAGCAATTACAACTGTGAATAGGATGAAAATAGAAGTAGCTAACAAAACGGATTAGAAACCAGAATCCAACAATGTATTGTTTATAGGAAATGCACTTGAAACAGAAACATACCATATTTCAGCACATAATTGTACCCTGTATTTTTTTATTCCAAAATTTGGTTTGTAACCTTTCATCTTATAATCATCACATGGTATAATTCTGTTTGTCATAGCACTTAAAAGGTAAATAGCAACAATGTATTCACCAGTGGCATATGGATATGCATTTATCTCTTGTGTATTGTGAGCCATGAGCCTACAATTCTCAGTGCATGTGCACTGTCAGTATATTTCCAAAAGCCAACTTGCATGGTTTGTTTAGAGTGCTGCAGTACTAATGGTATTGTCACTCAACCCAATGAAGAGCCATAAGTGCAAGGGGAGTGGGCAGGCAGGTGAAGCTGCCATGAGTAAGTCACATGATATGGTAAGACTTACATATCCCCAATCTTAATGTATATTCACGAGTATTCTGTGCATCCTAATCTTGCACCAAAGACAGTTTGGCAATAAATGATTTTTAAGTAATACCAGCACGTTTTTTTAAAGTTTCACATAATGGTTGCACCTCACTTTTTCGCAGAAAATTTGGCATAAGATCTGTGACGATTATGTGGTGAAATACAGTACACAAAGAATTAAACTAAGAGAGTAGTGCAGAATCTTTTATGCTTCTGAAGTAAAAAAGGCAGGGGTAGTAGTTATGATTTGAAACAAAGTAAAAGCAAAAATAAACTTAATTAGAAGAGATAAATAGAGAAACTACATTTTGCTAAAAGGTACCATAGACAATGAGTTGATATCAATACTGAACACATAAGCACCAAATGGCATAAGATCTAAAGAGGAAAAGTTAAATGAGTTACAGAGAGAAACAGTAATACTATAATGGGGAAGAACCTCAATTAACCCCTTTCAGATCTAGGTAACTAACCATGAAATAAATGAGTAGTAGTATAGGGATGAATGGAATAGGATATGAATAGATATGATAGACATCTGGAGAATACTGAATGGGAAAAGAAGGGAGTATACATGTATTCTCAGTAGTGTGTGGCACCTTCACAAAAAACATGTATTAGAGCATTAAAAATCTCACAAATGTAGAAATCAGAAATATTAAATGAATGAACATTAAATGAATATTAAAATGAAATCTTTTTCTGACCATAAAGCAATAAAATTACATTCAACAAAGTGTCTTTGTACCATAGATTAAAAATTAATTGGAAAGTAAATAACTTCAAAGAATAAGTGGGTCACAACTAATAATTTCATTAAAGATAATGAAAGCAATGAGACAACATACCACAATTTGTGGGATACAGCGAAAGCAGAACTTAGAGGAAAATTTGCATCTTTAAATGCTTATATCTATAAAAAAGAGAAAATAGATCAAAGAATTGGGTACATTTATAAACAATTATAAACAAACTTATAAACAATTGGGTATACAACTAAAAACACCAACAACCTGAAAAAAAAATTAAAAAACCCTAATTAAACGCTAAAATATAAATTCTGAAAATCAAAGGAGGAGACTAATAAAAGAATACTGAACTAATAAATAAAAATAGGAGCTGACTTTTGAAAAAAAGAAAAAGACAAGTCATTGGCTAATTTGATTCATAAAAAAGAAAAAAAGAAAACCAAATTACCAGTATCCAAAAATGAAAAAGGTGAATTCACACCAATGAAGAAGAAACAAAAGCAGTTGTTAGGAACAATTTTGCTTAACCATAAGCCAATAAAATAGACAATTTTAATGAAATAGGTAAATATTTACAAAAATATAAATTGCTCAATTACCAAAAGGGGAATAGAATACTTAAATAACATTACCTCAGAAAAAAGAAATTGAACAATCCAAAAAAAAAAAAAAAACCCAGTACCAGGTGGATATACAAGCAAATTCTACCAAACATTTAAGGAAAAAATAATTCCAATAACACACAAACCATTTGAAAAGAAATTGATAAAGGAGTTCTACCAAATTTCTTACTTGATACAGATTTGGTCCTGACAACTAAGAGTCTGAGTCAAAACAGAAAAAGAAAGCTATAGACCAATTTCTCTAATGAATATCAATGCAAAACTTTAAAATAAAATACTAGCAAGGAGATTACAGCAATATATAAAAAGATCAAACATTATGACTAGGCTGGATTTATACTAGGAATAAATGGCTGGCTTAATATTAGGAAACTACAAGTATAATTGACAATACTGATAACCAAAAGATCCCCCCAAATCATATGATTGTTTTAATATAGAAATAATTATATAGAAATTTAATATAGGAATATATTTTTGACAAAATATAACACCTATTCTTTTTTAATAAGTTTATTTATTTTTAGTTTTTAACATTCACTTTCATAAATTTTAAATTTTCTCCCCTTCCCTTCTCCGCCTCCCCATCCCCCACCAAGACAGCAGGCAATCCAATATAGGCTCTACATACATTCCTATTAAACATATTTCCATATTAATCATGTTGTATAGAAGAATTAGAATGAATGGGAGTAATCATGGGAAAGAAAAACATAAAACAAAACAAAAAAAGAAAAAAGTCCTCTTCACTCTCCATTCAGACTGCATAGTTCTTTCTTTGGATGCGGATGGCATTTTCCATCATGAGTCTTTTGGAATCATTTTAGGTCCTTACATTGCTGAGAAGAGTTAAGTCTATCAAAGTCAGTTATTGCATTGTGGCTGTTAACTGTGTACCATGTTCTCCTTGGTCTGCTCACTGCACCAGTTCATATTAAGTCTTTCCAGTTTTTTCTGAAGTCTGCCTGCTCATCATTTCTTATAGCACGATAGTATTCAATTACATTCATATGCCACAATTTGTTCAGCCATTCCCCAATTGATGGGCATTCCCTTGATTTCCAGTTGCCATAAATATTTTTGTACATGTGGGCCCTTTTCCCATTTTTATTTTTTCTTTGGGATACAGCCCTAGAAGTACTATTGCTGGGTCAAAGGGTATGCATATTTTTATAGCCCCTTGGGCATAGTTCCAAATTACTCTCCAGAATGGTTGGATCAGTTCACAACTCCACCAACAATGAATTAGTGTTCCAATTTTCCCACATCCTCTCCAACATTTATCATTTTCTTGTTCCATCGTGCTAGCGTATCTGATAGGCATGTTGTGGTACCTCAGGGTTGTTTTGATTTGCATTTCTCTAATCCATAGTGATTTAGAACATTTTTTCATATGACTGTAGATAGCTTTAATTTCTTCCCCGAAAACTGCCTGTTCACATCCTTTGATCATTTATCAATTAGGGAACGACTTGTGTTCTGATAAATTTGACTCAGTTCTCTGTATATTTTAGAAATAAGGCCTTTATCAGAGACACTGTTTGTAACAATTCCTTCCCAGTTTTCTGCTTCCCTCCTAATCTGGGTTGCATTGGCTTTGTGCAAAAACTTTTCAATTTAATGCAATCAAAATTATCCATTTTGCATTTTATGTTCTCTATCTCGTTTGGTCATAAATTCCTCCATTCTCCATGAATCTGACAGGTAAACTATTCCTTGCTCCCCTAACTTGTTTATAGTATCAGCCTTTATATCTAAATCCATTTGGACTTTATTTTGGTATGCAGTGTCAGACATTGGTCTATGCCCATTCTCTGCCATACTCTTATCTAGTTTTCCCAGCAGTTTTTGTCAAATAGCAAGTTATTATCCCAGAAACTGGAGTCTTTGGGTTTATCAAACAGTAGATTACTATAATCAGTGACTACTGTGTCTTGTGTATTGATCTACCACTCTGTTTCTTAGCCTGTACCAAATAGTTTTGATGACTGATGCTTTATAAAACAATTTAAGATCTGGTATGGCTAGGCCACCTTACCTAGCATTTCTTTTCGTTACTTCCCTTGATATTCTGGACCTTTTGTTCTTCCAGATGAATTTTGTTATTAATTTTTCTTGCTCTATAAAATAATTTTTTGGTAGTTTGATTGGCATGGCGCTGCATAAGTAATTTAGGGAGATTTAGCAACTGATGTTTTTCTAATTATTTAGATCTATTTGTGTAAGAAGTGTTTTTGTAATTGTGTTCATATAGTTACTGGGTTTGTTTTGGCAGGTAGACTCCCAAATATTTTATGTCTACAGTAACTTTAAATGGAATTTCTCTATCTCTTGCTGTTGGGCTTTGTTAATAATATACAGAAATGCTGATGATTTACATGAGTTTATTTTATATCCTGCAACTTTGCTAAAGTTTATTATTTCAAGTAGTTTTTTTACTTGATTCTCTAGGATTCTCTAATTATATCATCATATTATCTGCAAAGAGTGATAACTTAGTTTCTTCTTTGCCTATTCTAATTCCTTCAATTTCTTTTTCTTCTCATTACTAAAGCTAACATTTCTAGTACCATACTGAGTAACAGTGTGTGATAATGGACATCCTTGTTTCACCCCTGATCTTACTGGAAATGCACCTAGCTTATCCCCATCACATACAATGCTTACTGATGGTTTTAGGTAGATACTACTTATCATTTTAAAGAAGGCTCCATTTATTCTTATGCTCTCTAGCGTTTTTAATAAGAATGGGTATTGTATTTTGTCAAATGCTTTTTCTGCATCTATTGAGATAGTCATATGGTTTCTTAGTTTTGTTGTTGATATGATCAATCATGCTGACAGTTTTCCTAATATTGAAGCAGCCTTGCATTCCTGATATAAATCCTACCTGATCAAAGTGTTTTATTCTTGTGGTAAGTTGCTGTAATCTTTTTGCTAAATATCTTATTTAAAATTTTCGCATCTATATTCATTAGGGAAAATGGTCTATAATTTTCTTTCTCTGTATAACACCCATTCTTACTGGTTGGTTGGTTGTTGTTCTTCATTCTCAAAGAGGGCTAAAATGACACCACTATGTTAGAGTCAAGTTACACTATCTCTGACTGTGGCTAATCAGACCAATATGAGCTTGGAATGCTCTACCACAGGTCAGGTGTAAATAGTTCATGTGAACATTTGGAGTGGACTCTCTAAATTTGTGTATCTCGCTTTTCTTTTGAGCTGCTGCAATTCTACTTTGCTCATAGACCATAGTCCCTTCTTTGATGTGGGCATGCCACACTGTGTGGTCCTTTGCCAGTATCTCACATGTCACACAATCAATTCTTCAGAGACCTTGAAAGTGTCCTTGTATCACTTCTTTTGACCACCATGTGAGTGCCTTCCTTGCATGAGTTCTCTATAAAATAGTCTTTTAGGCAAGTCTTTTAGAAAGCATAGCAATAAATGGAGATTTCCTAAAAATGCCAAGTTGTATCTATCTAAAAACTGTAAGCATTATAACATGGACAAGCTAGAAGCCTTTCCTATTAAGATCAAAGATGAAGCAAGGATGTCTATTATGATGACAACTATTCAATATTGTACTAGAAATGCTAGCTATAGCTATAAGACATGAAAAAGAAATTAGAAGAATAAGCAAAGACAATGAGGGGAAAAAACTCTTTTTGCAGATGATAAGATGGTTTACTTGGAGAATCCCAGAGTCAATTAAAAAACTAATTGAAATGATAACTTCATAAAAGTTGCATTATATAAAACTCACACAAATAGTATTTCTGTATATTACCAACAAAAGCCAGTGGGAAGTAGAAATTCCATTTAAAATAATTAGAATAAAATATTTGGGAGTCTACCTCTCAATATACACACAGAGGAATTACATGAACACAATTACAAAATACTCCACACAAATAAAGTTACAACTAAATAACTGGAGAAATATTAATTGCTCATGAATAGGCCGAGCCAGTGTAACAAAAATGACACTACTACCCAAATTAATTTATTCAGTACCATGTGTGAGGAAAATACCTTATTATTTATTAATAGTTTGAACATAGCTTTGTTGGTATTCAGTTGTGCCTGCCTCTTTGTGATCCAATTTAGGGTTTTCTTGGCAAAGATACTGGAGAGGATTGCCATTTCCATCTTCAGCTCATTTTACAAATGAGGAACGGAGGCAAAGAGTTAAATGACTTGCCCATGGCTAAAAATTGTCTAACCTGGACAGCTGACCTCAGAGAAGTTACAGCAAAGATGAGTGCTTGTTTTAGATCAACCCAAAACACTTGTGTTAGATCAACCCAAAACACTTGTGTTTTTAGCTAGCCCACCCAGGTCTTGGGTTCACCGAAAAAGCTTGTGTTTTTGCTTTGCTCAAATTTTACTCGATGTTTGTATTTACTTTCTGATACACATCTCAAGTAACCTTACCTGGAAAGTGCCCTTTTCTGGAAAATGTCTAACTTCTTACATGTGAGTCAACTAGCCACTTGTCCTTAATATCTTTGTTTGAATTGCATGTAATGTGAAACTTGCAGACTACAGAGAGAACCCTACCTTTTTTCTGACTTCTTTCTTGCTCAATAGATTTTATAAAATTCTTTCTAAAAAGCTTATTTGATTTGGGGTTTGTTCTCAACAATTTTGGTGTCAGAAGTGGGATCTCCAATAATCTACCCCAAATGGAAGGATGATCAACATAGGTTCAAATTGGGCACTGTAACATAACTAATGTGGAAATGTTTATTATGCATGTACATGTATAGCCTCTCTCAGACTGCATGTTGTCTTGGTGAGGGGAGAGAGGGAAACATTTGTAACTCCAATCTTATAAAAGTGAATGCTGAAAACAAAACTTAAATAAAAAAGTGAAAAAAAATTGGGCATTGTAAGAACCTGGTGAGTACCCAGACTGGTACTTGATGGGTTGAGAACAAGCCTGGCTATCCTTATCAGCAAATGAGTAGTTTTCTTGCATTTTGTTTTTGTGCATGACTAATGTTGAAATGGGCTTTGTATGTCATATTGGTATATCACATATTTTTAAGTTTTTCTTGCCTTCTCAATGGAATGTGGGAAAGGGAGAATTTGGAACTGAAAGTAAAATAGAATTAAAATTTTTTTTAAATGACAGGGGATTTTATATTTGATTCTGGAGTTATCAGAGAACAGCTTGAATTTATTAAGGGGAGTGACACAGACCTGTATTTTAAGAATAACACTGACAGCTGAGTGGAGGATGGATGGCAGTAGGGAAGAGATAAGAGACTATTGCAATAGTCTGGATGAGAGATGATGAGGGTCTATATTCATAATAAATAGCCATCAGGCTTCTGAGCAACCTAAAAGCCTTTGGCCTTTTAAAAACTTCTCAATAGGCAGGGCAGAGCCAAGATGGATGCTGGGAAGCAGTGACTGGCGTGAGCTCCCCACCAAGTCCCTCCAAAAACCTATAAAAAATGGCTCTGAACCAATTCTAGAGCTGCAGAACCCACAAAATGGCAGAGGGCAGCAGGGCTCCAGCCCAGGACAGCCTGGATGGTCTCTGGGTAAGGTCTGTCCCACACGGAGCTCCCAGCTCCCAGCTGAGGGGAGCGCAGCTGAGCCCAGCAGAGCCCAGTGCGCGGCAGGGACCGCGGACCGACCAGACCAGCAGCCAAGTGGAGAGTGCCCTACAGGCATGAATTACTGAGCTGTGCCATCTACCAGACCTCTCAACACACAAAGAGCAAAGACAACAGAGAAGATTAGTGGGAAAAGCTGCGGGACTGAGTTTGCAGTTCGGCCACTGCCCCTGGGGCAGCGGAGGTGTGGCAGCTTTAGAACTACGGCTGCAGTTGCTTCTGGCCCGAGGCCCGAATGGTGGGAGGGATTCAGTGGCGGATCA
>JAQQSZ010006988.1:0-13438 GCA_028646595.1 Phalanger gymnotis
GGTGCAGCAGATCTTTCCTGCTGAGCTTCTAAGTTGTCTTTGATGTTTGTGGGGTGAGAGGTCTGGAAACTGCCACTGCTGCCAGTGATTCAGGTGCCCTGAGGCCCGCTTCTGGTCTATGCTGGCACGGCCTACACTAGACTGCACTCCTCTCTCACCCTGATGCAACAGACCTTTCCTGATGACCCTTCAAGTTGCCTTGAGCTGGAAATTTGTTTCACTCTGTCTTTTTGTGGGTTCTGCTGCTCTAGAATTTGTTTAGATCATTTTTTAAAGGTATTGGAGGGGTGTTGGGGAGAGCTCAGGCAAGTCCCTACCTTTATTCTGCCATTTTCAACAGGCAGGCTTTTGCAAGTTAGTAGATGTGATTTTTATCATCATTTAGCTAATTATAAAGTTAAACTTACAATTTCACAGAACGTAAATTTCTAGTTTCATGGAAAAATCAAGCCAATAACAAATCGCAAATAGATCTTTGAAATTACTTTTGTAATTCTAGCCATTAAGATAGAAAAGGGAAAGGAATTCTCACCTAAATTCAACAGATCAATCAGATCTGTGATCTTGTCAACTTTTTCCAATGATACAGATCCCAACCCATTCATGTCTACCGATCCTCACAAAATTTTGCCATGGGGGTTCTATGCAATGGACTGATGACCCTTTAAACTTTCTTCCAATGTCTTAAGAGTGTCAATAGAACACTCTGCCTGTCTGCTTGCTATCCCTCATTTGTTTCATATAACTAGTCCATCTTCTTTTCCTGCTATTCAGTTCTTTCTGACTCCTGTTCTTATTAGGAGTTCTCCATTAATTATAAGTTGTGGCCTGCTCACACTCAACATATGAACCTCTCCATTGTTCAATGGTACTTATTTGCTTCCATAAAGCAATACTGTAAGTTTTAGTATCAAAAAGAAAATGAGTCTTTGCTCCTGTAGGAGGTCTGAGAGTCAAGGAAAGACCTTTACAATCTCTTAAGAGAAATTCAGCTTACTCTCTTACTCCTGTTCAATTTTTTGCTCAACTTGTTTTCCATTTGTATTTTCTGTTCCAAATATACAGACAGTTCTCACTTTACATTAAGTGGACCATTCTGCAGACCTCTATGTAAAGGACTTTTACATATGCTTTGCCTTGGACTTGGGGAAGGCAAAGAGGGAAGCAAGAAGGAAAGGGGGCTCACCCTTATGGAGGGGCCAGCAGGAGTGGAGGGTGAGAGTCCAGAACCAAGAAGAAGAATATGGGGGGGCAGAGTGGACATGTGGGGGCCAGATATGGACACAGATATGATAGACCAGCACGGGGGTGGGGGACAGACAAGGTACCAAGCCCAGAGGATGACAGATACATGGGGGCCTGGACATAAAGGCAGGTGGGCAGAGTGGAGCAGAAGTCTCTCTTGGCTATAGGAGTTCTCAAAACAAGTCCCTCAGCCCATGATGGCAGCAGTGTCTATGAAGTCTCTCTATGAGTCTGTTCTTCTTTCACTTAGGTTTTTTTTTTGGGGGTGGGCGGTTGGAGAGGAGAGGCACTGAGTGATGAGCTGAGGTACAAGAGTGAAGAGAGAAAGCACAGTACCGTTAACATAAGTTTTTTTTGGAATGCAGACTTCTTACAGAATTTCACATAAAGTTGAATTTGCATAATGAGAACTTTCTATATTACTAAACAATATGTACAGGGCATCCATTTCAATTCAATTCAGTAAACATTTATTAAGCACCTGCTATGTGCCAGGCATTGTGTTAAGCACTGGGGATACAAATAAGAAAAAGATAGTCCCTACCATCAAGGAGCTTACAATTTAATAAAAGAGAAGACACTAGGGCAGCTAGCTGGTGTAGTGAGTAGAGCACTGGCCCTGGAGTCAGGAGGACCCAAGTTCAAATCCGGCCTCAGACACTTGACACACTAGCAGTGTGACTTTGGGCAAGTCATTTAACCCCAATTGCCCTGCCTCCCCCCACCCCAAATAAATAAACAAACAAACAAATATACAAATAAAAAGGGAAGACAAAACACAAAATGAAGTTGAGAAAGGGTGGGATGTTGGGGGGTAGGACGTTGGGGGGTGGGGGATAGAGAGAGAGCACCAGGGGTTACCTAGTACAGGAGCATCTTGTTCCTTAGGTTTGAAACCAAGGAGATCTGCAGATGGAAAGTGGAGGGGAGGGTGAAATCTGGGCAGTAGCCACTCTTCATCCACTTGGATCATACAAACTGCTTTTGGATGATTTTAGACCATCCATTGCTTAATGCAATAACCATAATGTCATCTGAAACAGAAACATCTGAAAGAACTCATTATCCAAAGAAATCCCTCTTTTACCAGGACACTGAACTAGATCATCTCTATTACGGTGGCAAATACCTCTAAGAAGCAGATACCACCTTGTTTTATGCCTCACTTGATGTCTATTATGAAGGGGTAAATGAACATTATTTTATCTCTCTTTAATCTTAAAAGAAATCTTAGATGATCTCAATAATGTGCATGGAAGATAACTTGGAAAAGCACCTATAGTGCCTACAGCAGTAGTTTATTCATACACATATATACACACATACATTATATACATATAAAATAAATACAAGATCTTATGTTCTCTACGTCTATCAGATAACTGCAAAATGGTAAAGATGGATATTGTTATGACTATCACTTTGAAAATCTTGATACCTTAGATTTGTGAATAGTTGACTCTCAAGGGATTTTTAGAGATGGGGCGGTAGGCCTAGAGATCTATAACTATTTATGGTTTCAATTCCCCTTTTTCAATATTAATTTTTTTTCTCACGACATGGATATCATTCCTTCCTTCAGATTGCTGGTATATTGTTTTTGTTTAATAATTTTTTAGTTGTGTCTGATTCTTCATGACCTCCATTTAGGTTTTCTTGGCGAAGATACTAGGGTGATTTGCCATTTCCTTCTCCAGTTCATTTTACAGATGAGGAAACTGAGGCAAATAGGGTTTAGCAACTTGTCCAGAGTCACATAGCTGGTGTCTCAGGCCAGATTTGAGTTCAGTTAAATCACTCTTCCTGATTCCAGGCCTGGCACTCTATCCACTATGCCTCTAGCACATAATATCCTTTAAATACCCGTGGTCTAATTTGGCTGCTTTTCCTGTCTTTGTTCTCAATAGAATCATTTCTTCTTGTTGTTCAGTCATTTCAGTAGTGCCTGATGCCTCATGACTCCATTTGAGATTTTCTTGGCAAAGATACTGGAGTGGTTTGTCATCTCCATCTCCAGCTCATTTTACAGATGAGGGATTGATGCAAACAGGGTGAAGTGACTTGCCCAAGGTCATACAACTAGTAAGTGTCTGAGTTTGGATTTGAACTCACGAAGACGAGTCTTCCTGACTTCAGGCCCAGTGCTCTATCCACTGTGCCACCTAGCTGCCCCAGTATCATTTCTACCTTCTCTTTAAATACATCTAGAACTGTAATGTCAGGGTACAAATGTGACAGTCCTTGTGACAGTTTCCTATCCTTGATTGGGAAAACAGTATGTTAAAATTATTTTTGCAAATCTTTTCCATTTTTCTTCTGCCTGTATTCTTCTTTCTATTTTCATCTTTGAATGTCTGGCTATGCTTAGTTGAACATCTTGTCAAGCTTTCTTTCTTTTAAAATTTATTATGTTCTGGACTTAAGAAATAAAACAACCATTTTCATAACAAAGTAGAATAGAAAAAAAGATGAATGCACATGAAACTGCAAATCTATTATGTACAACTTGCTATTCCTTTTAAATATATAATAAAGTTATCATGTAAATTTTTTCTTTTCTTCCCTCCCCTCTCACACCCTAGAGATGGCTACCATTGGACATAAATGTGTATGTGTATATGTGTGTGTGTGTATGTATAAAACCATTTTATATATTACTCTATTTATCATTTCTTTCTCTAGATGCAAATAGTATCTTCCTTAATAGATCCTTTGTAGTTAATTTGGGTATTTATAATAGTCAAAATGACTTAGTCACTCAGAGTAGTTATTAGAACAATGTTACTATTACTATATGCATGTTCTCTTGCTTCTGCTCATTTCACTCTTCATGATTTCATGCAAGTCTATCTATGTTACTCTAAGACCAAAGTACTCATCATTTCTTATAGCACACTACTATTACATCATGATCACATACCACAACTTGTTTAGCCATGCCCCAATAGACAGACATCATCGCGATTTCCAGTTCTTTGCCACTCTCCACTGTTTGTGTTTTATAAGATGATACTACTCATAACTGTCCATCATGTTGGTTTGTAAGATCTTAGCAACATGTTTCTATAGTAACCTAGTGTTGCCTTTGGCAGTCCTCTCTCTCCGTAAGTCAAGTAAGTCAGATCTTTGCTCAATTTGCTTTCTTCACTGACACAGGTAAAAACTATGTAGGTTAAAAAAAAAAAACAAACTCTCTAGATACTCCATAAGTTGTGAGTAGTTTCTCAAATACAACATGGAAAGGGTGAATTACGTAATACAATATATACACACCTACACTTTGTCCAACCTTCAAGTCTGCATTAAAAAGAGACAAAGTATTATTATAAATAAATTGTATCAGTTACAAAAGCAGCCACATTCACATATTCACACTGCATATAGTTGGGGGAAGGGGAGGGAGAAGCAAAAAAGAATTTTCATCAAGGCACAATTTTAATCCTTCATTAGTTGTGATTTGTCTCTCTTCTTCTCTGTGCAAACTATCTACCCACAACCTCAAAGTAAGAAACAATCTGAGGGAATACAAATTTTAGGAGTTGTAGTCATCCTTATGCTGTATTCTTTGAATTGGCCAACAACTTATGAAGGCAAGCAAGATAAGCCATTACTAAAGAAGAATTACAACTACTCTATCAAAACATGGCGTATCACTGATACTCTAAAACCTAAATTAAAAATGTACACTGGGAGTGTTTTTACACAGTCTTCTCCACGATATGAAGTACCAATGTAACAATGTTTTATCCACCTGTTTTTTTTAACTGAAAATTCCGTTACATCATTTCTTTGTGCTAACATGTTTTATGAATGAAGCCACATGTCAACCTTTCTGGTGGAACGCTCCATTATTACCAGTGCTAAACTAAATATCAGTTACATTAAGCAAAGTAATCCAACAGGGTAGCAGCATGGTTTGATGGAAAGATCACTGTACTAGGAGTCAAGACAAGGGTTTAGCATCAATTCTTGAAAGAGTTTCTTAACTCTGGCAGCCTCAAGTTTCTAATCTGTAAAATAAGTGGGTAAGAGGTGCTTCCAATCTCTAACTGATAAAGAGTCAAAGGATATGAATAGGCAGCTCTCGTTATCAACAAAAATCTGATTCTGTTCCAAATTACTAAAAATCAGAAAAATGCAAATTAGAATAACTCTCTTAACTTCTACCTCATACACATTAGTTTGGTAAAACTTACAAAAAAGAAAAATGACAAATGCTGGAGGCTCTGCAGAAAAACAAGTACAAGTACAGGTATACCACTGTTGGGCTTACACCAAAAAGAGGTCAAAAAAAGAGTAAATGGTACTATATGTACAAAAATATCTAAAGTTCTTTTGCAGTTCAAAGAACTGGAAACTAAGGAAATGCCCATCAACTGGGGAATGGCTGAACAAACTATGGCATATGAAGGCAACAGAAAACTACTATGCTATATGAAATAAAGATATAGTTTCAAAGAAATTTAAGAAGATTTATATGAACTGATGCAGAATGAAGTGAGCTATACTAGGAGAACAACTTGTATTACAACAACATTGAAAAAATGAACAAATTGGAAAGACTTAAGAACTCTGGTCAACACAATGGTCCACCATGATTCCAGAGAGGCTAATGATGAAGAATGCTACCTACTTCCTGAGAGAGACGTGATGGACTAACTAGAAAGAATGAGACCCACATTTTTGGACATAGGCAATATTGGAATTTATTTTGTTTAATATGCTTAATTGTTTCAATGTTCTTTTGGTTTTTTTCTCAGTATGGGGCAGAGGTAGGAAAGAAAAAAAATAGATACTTATCAATTTTTTTAAAAGTGTTTTTTTCTTAAAGAAACAGACAAGAGGCTCTTTCCATCCCTGAAATGGCAAAAGAAAAAATTTTACATCACGTTTGATGTATCTGTGATCTTATGAGTGTGGGTACTTCCACCAATGGTGCATATTACAACCTATATACATCTTCCTTTCTGTGTGATGCTTATCTGTTCTCCAGTAAATATGCCACAAGTGCTCTACCATGCTCCATCAAACTTGGCCTGAGGCCTTCCTTATGATACCTGGACATTGCACATATGTCAGCTGAATCCTTTAGTTATTGCTTGCTCTTACTATATAATTGATCTGCCTTTTTTTTTTTGTCATATTCTGGCTTCATTTGTAGCAGGAAAATAAAGACTGATATGTGAGTTTCCCTGAGTCCACTGAATAAGGGTCTCACATTATCAGGTGAGTTAAGTTACTGTTTATAAATTAAACTGTTTCAGCTATTTAAGTTAAGTTACTGTTTATAAACTCTCTAAAAATTGTCTTATTCTTGGCACCTTATTTCCCATCTTCCATCATTCTAGAAGAAGGATTAATGGTCAAATTTTTCAAAAAAAATAAATGTTTAAAAAAATCTTTTCATGTAATTGGTAAATATTTAATTAAACAAATAAATATATGATAAAAAGAAAGAAAAAAATTATCCATTATGAGTGAAGTTTAAAGAATCAGAACATTAAAGGTTTTGGTTCCATAGTATTTATAATTGTTTTTAAACAAGTACATTTTAAGCAAGGAAAAATTATTGCTCACACAGCAAGAGTAATATTAGAACATTAATACAACAAATGTAGCTTTCTTTCTACTGAATGCCCAAAATGGAATTCTTGAAACAATATCAACCATGCATGACAAGCTTAAAAAGCATATTAGATACAAAATAATAATCTGACACTCATTTATTTAGCAAAAATCACCTTCTCACCCTCGTACTCCCATCCTCTAAATGAAAACAAAATAAAAATAAAAAACTATTAAAAACATGTATAGTCAAGTAGAACAAATTTCCACACTGGCCACATCCAAAAATAATACATGCCTCCTTCTGCACTCTGTCCTTTACCTCTCTATCAGGAGATCAGTAACACATTTCAACATTTGTCCTCAGGAACGATAGTTAGTCGTTATGCTGCAGAATACCTAATTCTTTCAACATTCATTCTACCATATTGTTGTCAATGTGTTAATTGTTCCCCTGATTCTGTCCACTTCCCCCTACATCAGTATTCCCAGATTTCTGTGAAGCCATCACTTTCGTTATTCTTCATAGCACAATAGTATGCCATCACATTTTTATGCCATAACTTGTTAGGCCATTCCATCGTAGATAGGTACCCATTCTTTGCCACTTCAAAAAGAAACTATTTTTGTACATCTTTAGAATTTGTTTTACTTGGGATTAAACCCTCCCTTAATCTCTCCTTCCTCTAATTCCCCTTTTCCCTATTTTCCTGTTTAGTGAAATGTATTTCTGTACCCAACTGCATATGTGTGTGTGTGTGTGTGTGTGTGTGTATATTCTTCCCTCCTTTCACTAATTCAGATGACAATAAGGTTCAAGCGTCAGCCACTTCCCCCTCACCTTCTTGTTTGTATAGATGTCTTTTTGAGCATTCTGATTATGTGAAATAATTTTCCCGAACCTTCCTTTCCTTTTCTCACTTCTTCCCAAGTATATTCCTCATTCCCTCTTTTTCCATTCTTCTTATGATCAAGACAAAAAGAAAATCACTTCTGGTGCTTGTCTAATTAGAGTAACTCTAGGACATCTGATGCTAGGTTTCAGTAGGGATATGTGTATCATCCCTAAGTAGCTTTTTTATGTTTACTGTGTTTGCTTTTTTATGTCTCTCAACTCCTGTATTTGAATTTCAGTTTTTCTACACAGCTATGATCTTTTTATCAGGAATAATTAGAATTCCTTTATCTCATTTTTTCCCTTACAGCATTCGGTTTTGCTGAGCAGATCTCTGCTCCTTTATCATGGCTGCTGGAAAATCGTGTATTTGACTTGATTCTTTGGTTTTATCATTCATCATTCCGTTCTGGCTGCTTACAGTATTTACTTTGCTGTGGAAGCTCTTGACTTAGAAAATGATGTTCCTGGGAGTTTTCATTTTGGGGTTTCTTTCAGGAGGTGACGGAAGATTCTTCTTAATTCCACTTTGCTCTACAGCTCTAAGAGATCTGGAAATTATTCTTTTAAAGATTTTCTGAAACAATGCTGTGACTCCATTTTTGGTCACAGCTTTTGGGTAATTCCATGATTCTTAAATTTTTTATCCTCAAACTGCTTTCTAGGTCATTTGTTTTTGCTATGAAATATCTTAACATTTTCTTCAATATTTTTTCAGTATTTTTTACCTTGCTTTAATATTTATGTCTCATGCTTAGCTGTTCTCAGCAATACAATGATCCAAGACAATTCCAAAAGACTCATGATGAAAAATGCTAACCACAGCCAGAGAAAGAAGTGATAAGAGTCTGAATGCAGATCAAAGCATGCTATTTTTCACTTTATTTTTTTCATGTTTTTTTCTTTTGGTCTGTTTCTTCTTTCACTACATGACTAATATGGAAATGTTTTACATGATTACACATATATAACCTATATCAAATTCCTTATTGTCTTAAGGAGGGGGGAGGTGAGGGAGAGAGGAAGAAAATGTGGAATTCAAAATTTTAAAAAAATGAACGTTAAAAATTGTCTTTATATGTAATTAAGTGAAAAATAAAATATTATTTTTAAAAAATTTATGTCTCATGGAATCATTGGCTTCTATTTGGTCCAATTTTAATGTTCGGGGACTTAATTGCTTGGGCAAGATTTTCTATCTCTTGTGCCAAACTGCTAATTCCTTTTCCAATTCTTTTTTCCATAGCTCTCCTTTCTTTTCCAATTTTTCTCCTCGAACACTCTCATTTCATTTTTAAAAACATTTTAACTTTTAAAAAAAAACCAAACTCTTGTTCATCTCTTATAGGAATTCTAGTTCAATTTGTGCTCAAGCTGTGTTGTTCTTTGAGACTCTGCTTGTAGATGTTTAGGAGTCATTCTCTTCTGGGTTTGTGTTTTGAGCTTCTCTGCTACTATAATAGATCTTTATGGTGGTGTTCGTTTGTCCGTTTGCTTATTCTTTCAGCTATTTCCTGACTTAGAATCTGATGTTAGTGTTAGGCTCTGCAACACTTCTGACAGGAAGGTCTGGACTGGTCCTCCTGTTGCTTTCTTTGGATATTCAGTAATGTGTTACTCTAGGCTCTCAGAGACATCTCAGGCTGAGGCCCTTCAAGCTTTCAGATCACAAAGCACTTTTTGTGCTGCCAAAGTGGTCTGATTCAGGGCAAAGTCTTTTTGAATTTCTTGTTCTAAATAAGCTTGTAAATTCCTGATATTGGTTTGGATCTAAGCAACAGTAAAATGCTGCCAGAGTCAGGCCCTATCAGCCACCTGGGAAGGTCTGATGGTTCAAAGTGATAGAACTGTAGATTCTTCTTTGGTGTGAGATTTCTGCACTACTTATTTCTCAGCAGGCTTCACACTAGGCTAGAAGTTGGAAGTGAGACACTAATCTGCTCCTGGAGGGTAAGGGAGGATGGATCTAAGTCACGCTGCTACTGCTTGCTTCTGCACTTGTTCCTTTCTATGTAAACTGTCCTAAGCCTCTCTACCCAGGAACAGCACCCCAGGCATAGGTCCCCTCGTTAGTCTATATGGTCTCTGTGACCTAGAACTGGGTGGTGGGTGCTAAAGTTGCTAGTCAGTCCCTGTCTGTACACCCTGCAAATGCAGACCTGCCATGAGTCTGGGACCTCCTCTTACTCTGGTGGCACAGACTGTCTCTGGGCAGTAGAGTCTTCCATGTGGAGTGTGTTTGTAGCCAGATCCCACGCCCAGCGTCTACAGAGCTCTCAGTCTGTCTCTCTATGCTGACCGAGGCTAGATAAATAACTCACCGTTTTCCTGGATTTCCCCATCAAGCTTCATTCTGGTGCATTTTCTAGATCTATTTTAAGGAGTTTTGAGGGGAAGCTTGCTGTATTGCATCCTTCTACTCCACCATCCAGACTTCTACCTCCTTGTCACACATTTTTCAGATTTACTCAATAAAGAGCACAAACTTAACTTAAAGCAGTGATCTTTAGCTCTCAAGCACACAGATGTGTTTAAGCATGAGAGAAGTATGTAAAGCACAAGCGCCTCTGTTCCAAAGCAACACAAAACTAACACAGAGCATCAGAGCAGATAAAAAGGTTGTTGGCAAAAGGAAAATACAAGGAATGCGATGCCAGAAAGGAAGAGGAAATCTTTTTAAAAGTATGCCGTATGGCTTCAAATATTTACATTAGCTACATTTTGAAGTTACACAGACTAAAATGAGAAATTAGCATATTACATACACTAAGAAACAGGAGAAAGAAAACACATAACCAGTTGGTGTGTTAAATTAATTTTCCCCATTGTTTTTCAGAAGAAAAACTATGAATCAACTATTTAAAAATAAAGAAAACCTCACCTGAATGTTGACAAATACACCATGATAGGTCTCATACAAAACTTTGTTGCCTTTCACATGCAGAGGGAACTCAAAAGGAATTTCCGTTTTGCCACTGGGAAATTTTCCTGGCTTCACAATTTCTATTGAACTGGTAATAACTTGGATAGGCTGCAAAACAAAGTCAATTTAACAATTCCATCAACATTTTCATTACTTTAAAATAAAAAAGAACTTTGAAATGATCAGTTTACAAAAGGCCCATTAAAAATTCCAGTGTGCCCTTAACATTTAGAGAATATGATCTAGTCTTTGATGAATGTCTGGTCAATTCAATTCTATGAAACTAGTTAGAAAGAAGGGACGAACACAAAGAAGTCCCTCTCACTTTTTCTTCTATTTCAAGGTAGCTGTTGAACAGTATCTCTGTTCTTCTCTGACACAGTATATGTTATTACAGAAAAAATGCAGAATTTGGATTTGGTCCTACATTCTCTGACTTGAAATCTCTGGAACACTGGTACTATAATAGGAGTCAAACAAATAAAGCTTTCAGAATGACCTAGTCCTCCACTCACTACCCAGTGGCTATGATGTGCAATTTGATCTGTTGTCTGTAGAAAGAAGAGAGGCGATCAGCAGGTGTAACTATATTTAGCACACGGTATTTATTGGGGAGTTGGGAGTGAGAAAACATGTTTTCATTTGGCACTAGTTTAAAAAAAAGTCTACAAATTCTTCAAATTATGTTTCTAAGACCTAAAGAAGAAAAATGAGGAAAATGTAAAGAGAGCAAGGGATGTCATTGAAGAGGTGAGTTATTAATGATATATCGTAGACTATAGGATTCACAGGTGGAAGGAAGTTTAGAGATTAGTCAGTCACAGTAGGTAAATCTTCTTATTTTAGAGATAAAGAAACTAAGTCCCACAAAGATTAAAAGATCTGTTCATGGTCACAAATCTGAAGCCAGATCAATTAATCAATTAATAAATAGTTAGTAAATGCCTATTATGACACTATACTAGGCACCAAGTATACAAAGACAAAAAAGACAGTCCTTGCTATCAGGAGATTATATGAGATCAAGGGAAACATAAATATATGAGTATGTGCAAAATATACAAAAAATAAATATAAATGTAAGAGAGGAATATTTGATTCCTGCTCTCCCAGCTTAGCTGGCATGATTAATAATGAGCAGATAGATGGCACAGTGGACAGAGCACTGGTTCTGGAGTCAGGAAGACTTTGAGTTCAAATCAAGCTTCAAACACTTACTAGTTGTGTGATCCTAGACAACCTATCTGCTTCACTTTCCTCGAATATAAAATGGGGATAATAATAGCACCTACTTCACAGGGTTGTTGTGGGGAGGTCAAATGAGATCACATCCGTAAAGTGTTTAGGACAGCATATTATATTAGGGGCTGGTATATATTAGGGGCTATATAAATGCTTATTCCCTTCCTTTCCCTATAGAATATATTCACTGGTGAGTGCTGATGTGGTAACAAAGTGTTAACACCTAGTTATTTCTTTTATCAAGTATGAATATGTATCTCTGCTTAAGTTAAAAAGGGCAATGGGATGGTTGCAGCTGGAGAGTTCCTAGCAGCCAAAGATTATAAAATCATAGAATCAGAGCTGAAAAGGTCCTTACAGGCCATCAGGTCCAACTCCCTCATTTTACAGATAAGGAAACAGGGGAACAAAATGGTTAAGTGATTTGCCTAAGATCTCAAAGCTAGGCAGAATTCGAGCCTACATCTTCCTGAGTCCAGTACTTTTTGGGAGAAGCAGAGAGAAAATGCTGCCTCCAACAGAAGAAAACACCCCATCCAGCAGTCAGTTCAAGAGAGTTTGAGGAAGACCTGAGTTTTCAGAGACATGCTACAGCCAGGCATGGAAGGAGATACTTCCATGCTTCAAGGAACATGACTTCTGGCAGCAGAGAAGAGTTGGCTATGGACTCATAACAACAGCGATGGCCTGCTGGAGTAGACCCTGGAAGACCAATTCAGCAACTTATTTAGCTGAGGCACTACACCCAATAGGGAGCACAGTGAGGACTCCACAGGCAAGAAAGGATTTTGAGGCCTGGCAGTATCAAAGGAGTGAATTACTTTGGCCACATGCTCTCTACACGCGTGATTCACTACTACCATATTTAAAGAAGAATTCGGAAAAGGCCATTAGATTTGGTAATTAAGCACATTCTCCAATTTTATATTCCCCTTTTGTAACCTTTTCTTCACAGGTACCACTAAAAACTCTACACTTAAATTAACTTTTGAACAATAATTTTTAAAAGCATTTACTTCACTCTTTAAACATTTTGTAAATGATCAATAAAAGTAAACTGTAAGAGTTCATAAAAAAATGTACAACGAAAATCATTCTAAATTCACATAGATGGAAATGGAGGTGCATAGAGGATGTGAGCAGGCTGCAACACATAAACAATAAGCAATGAAGAGCTCTGAAAGAGAACAGGAGCAAAGGAGGATACCAAGGAACTGAGAAGGAAGCCAAGATGGCAGACAGAGTAAAGGCAGGGACTCACCACAGCTCTCCCCCAACACCCCTCCAATACCTTTAAAAAATGACTCTAAACAAATTCTAGAGCAGCAGAACCCACAAAAAGACAGAGTGAAACAAATTTCCAGCTCAGGGCAACTTGAAGGGTCATCAGGAAAGGTCTGTTGCATCAGGGTGAGAGAGGAGTGCAGTCTAGTGTAGGCCGTGCCAGCATAGACCAGAAGCGGGCCTCAGGGCACCTGAATCACTGGCAGCAGTGGCAGTTTCCAGACCTCTCACCCCACAAACATCAAAGACAACTTAGAAGCTCAGCAGGAAAGATCTGCTGCACC
>JAQQSZ010006989.1:0-13438 GCA_028646595.1 Phalanger gymnotis
CCAGTCATGGCAGCACATCCGAGGCCCACTGCTGTGATCAATTTCAGGGGCCCAATCACACAATATAATTATTCAGCAACAACCCAAAGCAGTGTTCAATAAAGCACAGCATAACATTCATGGTAACATCCTTAAGCAAAGTATATCATTTAAGATTCATATATCTCATAACATCTTTAAACAAAGCATATCATTTTTCTCACACATCTCATAATGCTTAATATGTCATATGGTGCATAGCATACATCATTGCATTCAGTAACATTCCCCAAAATACTTGTTTATACATCAGGGGCTCCTGGGTTAAGGTCTTCCTTAGTATAGCACGTCCTTAAGGGGTAGCAGAAAATACCATACCATCCACCCCTAGGTCACAGTAAGAACAATCTCCTTAATCATTACCAACCATCCAAGTAAAGTCCTCTTTCATCTTGTTTTGAGGTTGACTTCCAAGTCCCATAGCTCCTCCTCTGTAGGCCAACTGCTCTCCACTCTCTCCTGGATTCACACGCAGGTGACTCTCCATTCCTGTACAAAACTTCAGTTCACACGAACTGCTCCACTCCAAGTTCCTGCCTGACAGCAGGCTCCAGGCGGTCCTGCCCACTGCTTCTTTCCGGCAAAACAAAGCTTAATAGGGAAGCAATAAACACCACCAACACTATCATTTCAGTTCACCTGCAAAGTCCAGAGGCTCTATGTTAACAGCTCGGTTCACTTTAATAGCTCTCGAAAGGGGCTTAAGCTGAGCTTCCTTCCCATGGGCAGGTCTCTGACCTACAGCTCCACTTGCCTCCATTCGCCTTCAAAGTTCGGAGGCTCCTTCAGTAAGTCTTTGCCATCAAAGGTCTCCTTGCTTTTGGAGATCTCCTCTCTGCTCTAGTAGTCTCCTCCCAGCTCTTTAAGTTTTCCTCTCAGCTCAATGCTCACAGTTCCTTCTACTTTTTCTCTTCTCTTCTCAACACTGTTAGCTCTCTCAACACTGTCTCTTAGTCTCTCTTCTCAAAGCTTGCAGCTCTCTCTCTATGTCTTCTTTTCAATGCCCTCTAGATGTCTGCCTCTCTTCCACTCTGGGCTTTCCTTATATACAGTTTTAGCTGGCATCTGATTGGCTAGAATTGAGGTCTCTGATTGGCTGCATATCTGATTGGCTAGAACTCAACACACTTACAAGTGTCTGATTGGCTAAAACTCAATGCACAGTAAATCCATCAAAAATCCCACTTTGCTTGTCATTACTTTCCATTATAGACCACTAGTGCATGGAGCAGAATACAAAATTCTTAAAGGACCACTTAATTTCTTATTTGTCTATCCATCACCCAATATAGTAGCTAGCATATAGTTGGTCAGTCAATGAACATTTATTAAGCACCCTCTATGTGCCAGGAACTGTGCTAACCCCTTGGGATATGAAGAAAGACAAGAGACAACCCCTTATCTCAAGCAGATTGCAATCAAATGAGAGAAAAAAATCAAACAACTGTGCAAAAACAAGCTCTCTCTCTTTCTCTGTGTCTGTGTGTATGTATATATACATGTATGCAAGTGTACATATATGTATATGCATGCATTCATACATATATGCATATGTGCATATGCACGTATACATATGTGCTTGTGTGTGTGTATATATATATATATATATACATATATATATGTATACACACACATACACACATATGTATATATATCTATATCTTTGAAGATCAACATAGAGGGAAGACCCTAGAATCAGGGGGAACAAGGAGGGCCTTCTGGCAGAAGGTAGGATTTTTCTCTGGCACTAGAAGGAATCTAAGAGACAGGGATGAGGAAGGAGGGTGACTTTATAAATGCTTATTGACTGATTGGTTAGAAGCTCCACAGATGACTTTATAATTAAAAACATTTTTGCTCTTTTGTTTTTGTTTTCATATAGCCTTCATTTGCCATTTTATCTGTAGACGGTTTATGGAATTATAAGTGCAAATGGTTTTTTTTAAGAATAAGGAGTCATAGTTAGATGGTTGTCATTTCAAGGAATACCAACATTAATAACTGAATAGACCCACTAAAGTATTGAAATGTTTTGCCAATTTATGTCGCGCTTTTAGAACATTATTAACCTCTGGTGTTTTTGGTTTCAGCATTTTGTTTGTTTTTGTAATATGACATGCCATGTAGTTAAATATTTCAGCATACTTTTGAAATAAAAATGCAAAAGTTTCTTTTTATTCATATTAAATTTAACTTCGTTAGAATTGGCCCATAATTCCAGTCCATCAAGATTTTTTTTGTACCCTCATGCTTTCATTGTGATGTTAGCTCTCCTTTCTATGTTTTCTTGATTAAAAAGTATTGCGTGAATTCAAGAGAGAGTAATGTAGACTGTATTAGTCCATTCAACAAATGGCAATAATAAGATATATATATTTTTTTAATTGTTACTTTAGTCACATTGTATAGGATAATTAGACAAATGGGAGGAACCATAAGAAAGAAAAACAAAATAAAAAAAGAAAGAGAGCAAATACAATACTTCAATCTACATTCAGACTCCATATTTCTTTCTCTAGATATGGATGGCATTTTCCATTATGAGACTTTTGGAATTGTTTTAGGTCCTTGCATCCAGAAAGAGTTAATTCTATAAAGTCAGTCATCACACAATGTGGCTGTTACTATGTACAATGTTCTCCTCAGCATCAGATCATCTAACTCTTCCCAGGTTTTGCTGAAATCTGCTTGTTCACCATTTCTTATAGGACAATTGTATTCCATTACATTCATATACCACACCTTGTTCAGCCATTCCCCAATTGATGGGCATCCTCTCAATGTCCAGTTCTTGGCCACCACAAAAAGAGCTGGTAGAAATATTTTTGTGCATGTGGGTCCTTTTTCCCACTTTTATGATCACTTTGGGATATAGCCCTAGAAGTGGTATTACTGGGTCAAAGGATATGCCCATTTTTATAGCCCTTTGGGCATAGTTCAAATTACTCTCCAAAGTGGTTGGATCCATTTTGAACTCCACCAACAATGCATTAGTGTTCCAATTTTCCCACATCTTCTCCAGCATTGATTATTTTCCTGTTTTGTTATGTCAGCCAATCTGATAGGTGTGATGTGGTATCCAAGAGTTCTTTTCATTTGTGTTTCTCTAATCAATAGTGATTTAGAACATTTTTATATAATTATAGATAGCTTTAATTTCTTCCTCTGAAAAGTGCCTGTTCATATAATTTGACCATTTATCAATTTGGGAATGATTTGTATTCTTATAAATTTGACTCAGTTCTCTATATATTTTGGAAATGAGGCCTTTATCAGAAATACTGGTTGCAAAAAAATCTCCCAGTATTCTGCTTCCCTCCTAATCTTGTTTGCAGTGGCTTTGCATCTGTAAAAACTTTTCAATTTATTGTAATCAAAATTATCCATTTTGTATTTTATAACGTTCTCTCTCTCTTGACTGGTCATAAATTTCTCCAGTCTCCGTAAATCTGACAGGCAAACTATTCCTTACTGTCCTAATGTGCTTATAGTACCAGCCTTTGTCTCAAAATCATGTACCCATTTGGACTTTATTTTGGTATATGGTGTAAGACATTGGTCAAAAGCCAGCTTATGCCATACTTTTTTCCAGTTTTCCCAGCAGTTTTTGTCAAATGGTGAGTTTTTATCCCAGAAGCTGGGGTCTTTGGGTTTATCAAACAGCAGATTGATATAGTTATATCTTTGACTACTGTACCTTGCATGCCTAACCTATTCTACTGATCCACCACTCTGTTTCTTAGCCAGTACCAAGTCATTTTGATGATAGCTGCTTTATAATACAATTTTAAGATCTGTTATGACTAGGCCACCTTCCCTAGCATTTCTTTTCATTAATTCCCTTGATATTCTGTACCTTTTGTTCTTCCAGATTAATTGCTATTATTTTTTTCTTGCTCACTAAAATAATTATTGGGTAGTTTTATTGGTATGGCACTGAATAAGTAAATTAATTTGAGTAGAATTATCATTTTTATTATATTAGCTCAGTCTACCTATGAGCAACTGATGTTTTTTTCAATTATTTAGACATGATTTTATTTGTATGAAAAGTGTTTTGTAATTGTGTTCCTGGGTTTGTTTTGGTAGGTAGCGTCCCAAACATTTTATAATGTTCACAGTAACTTTAAATGGTATTTCTCTTTCTATCACTTATAGTTGGGCTTTGCTAATAATATATAGAAATGTCAAGGATTTATGTGGCTTTATTTTATGGCCTGAAACTTTGCTAAAGTTGTTTATTATTTCAAGTATTTTTTTTTTGCTGGATTCTCTAGGATTTTCTAAGTATACCATCATCTGCAAAGAGTGACAGCTTAGTTTCTTATTCGTCTATTCTAATTCTTTCAATTTCTTTTTCTTCTCTTATTGCTAAAGCTAACATTTATAAAAACATATTGATTGACAGTGGTGAAAATGGTCATTTTTGTTTCGACCCTGATCTTATAGAAATGCTTCTAGCTTATCAACATTATATATAATGCTTAGTGATGGTTTTAGGTAGATGCTACTTATCATTTTAAGTAAGGCTCCATTTATCCTTATGCTCTCTAGTATTTTTTTTAATAGGAATAGGTGTTGTATTTTGTCAAAAACTTTTTCTGCATCTATTTAAATAATCATATGGTTTCTGTTAGTTTTGTTGTTGATATGATCAATTATGCTGATAGTTTTCCTAATATTGAACCAGCCCCATATTTCTGGTATAAATCCTAACTTAGTATATTATTCTCATGATATGTTGCTATAATCTTTTTGTTGATATTTTATTTAAAATTCTTGCATCTATGTTCATTATGGTAATTAGTCTATAATTTTCTTTCTCTGTCTTTACTCATCCCAGTTTAGGTATCAGTAGCATATTTGTATCATAAAAAGAATTTGGTAGGACTTCACCTATTTTCTGAAATAGTCTATAAAGTATTGGAATTGATCGTTCTTTAAATGTTTGATATTGATAGAATTGATAGAATTCATTTATAAATCCATCTGACCCTGGAATTTTTTTTCTGAGGGAGTTCGTTGATGGCTTGTTCAATTTCTTTTTCTGAGTTAGGATTATTTAATGTTTTGTTTCCTCTTCTGGGCAATTTATATTTTTGTAAATATTCATCCATTTCACTAAGATTGTCAAATTTATTGGCACACAGTCAGGCAAAATAGTTTGTAATTATCGTTATAATTTCCTCTTCAATATTGGAGAATTTACTCTTTTCATTTTTGATACTGGTAATTTGGTTTTCTTCTTTCTGTTTTTTTATCAAAGTAACAAAAGTTGATCTATTTTATTGTTTTTTTTTTCATAAAACCAGATCTTAGTTTTATTTACTAGGTCAATTTTTTAATTTCAATTTTATTAATCTTTCTTTTTGTTTTCAGTATTTCTAATTTGATATTTAATTTTGGATTTTTAATTTTTTCTTTTTCTAGCTTTTTTAGTTGCATGCCCAATTCATTGATCTCCTCTTTTTCTATTTTATTCATGTAAGCATTTAGAAATATAAAATTTCCCCTAAGAAAGTTTTTGCTGCTTCCCATAAGTTTTTGTATGTTGTCTCATTATGGTCATTCTCTTGGATGAGATGATTGATGGTTTCTATGATTTTTTGTTTGACTCATTCATTTTTTAGGATTAGATTATTTAGTTTCCAATTAATTTTTAGCCTATCTTTCCATGGCCCTTCATTGCATATAATTTTTATTGCATAATGATCTGAAAAGGATGCATTTAATATTTCTGCCTTTCTGCCTTGGATTGTGAAATTTTCATGCCCTAGTATTTGGTTATTTTTTTTTTGTATATATGCTATATACCACGGAGATAAAGGTATATTCCTTTCTATCCCCATTCAATTTTTTCCAGAGGTCTACCATATCTAACTTATCTAAAATGCTTTTCACCTCCTTAACTTCTTTCTTGTTTATTTTATGGTTAAATTTATCTAGTTCAGAGAGGGTGGTTTTGAGGTCCCCATTAGTATAGTTTTGCTGTCTATTTCTTCCTGTAACTGCCTTAACTTTCTCTCCAAGAATTTGGATGCTAACGATGGCATCTGGAAAGCAAGCACTTGTGTGAGCTCCCCTACAGGTCCCTGCAAAAACCTATAAAAATGGCTTTGAACAAATTCTAGAACTGCAGAACCAACAAAATAGCAGAGGGAAGCAGGGCTCCAGCACAGGACAGCTTGGATGGTCACTGGGTAAGGTCTATAGCACAGAACTGGGAGCAGAGTGGAGCAGAGTTCAGCCTGAGGTGCCCCTGGACCAAGGAGACCAGGAGCTAGGCAGAAGAGGACCTAGTGCCCTGAATCAGTGAGCTGTGAGAGTTACCAGACTTCTTAACCTACAAACACCAAAGACAACAAAGAAGGTTAGTGGGAAAAGCTGCAGGGGACAGAGTGATAGGACTTCGCAGTTCAGCCACTACCACAGGGGCAGCGGGGGTGGTGCAGCTACAGAACTACAGCTGCAGTTACTTCCAGACCCAGACCCACCTGGTGGGAGGAATTAAGTGGCAGATCTGAGCAGGAGTGCAGAGACTGCTTAAGATCTGAGTCCAGTCTGGATTGGTCATTCTTGGAGGAGGAGGAGCACTAGTGTGGCAGAGCTGGCTGCATAGAAATAGCTCTGAAAACAACAGTGCAGCCCCTCAAGCTTGGAACAAAGTACTCTCTACAAGCAGTCATACCCTGACGAAAAAACTCGAGGGTCAAGTAGTTGACTGGGAACATGGCCAGGTAGCAAAAGCTGACTCAGATTCAGGCTCAGACTTTGGAATCTTTCTTGGGTGACAAAGAAGACCAAAACATACAACCAGAAGAAGTCAGCAAAGTCAAAGAGACTACATCAAAAGCCTCCAAGAAAAACATGAGCTGGTCTCAGGCCATGGAAGGGCTCAAAAAGGATTTGGAAAAGCAAGTTAGAGAAGTAGAGGAAAAATTGGGAAGAGAAATGAGAATGATGTGAGAAAACCATGAAAAACAAGTCAATGACTTGCTAAAAAGAGAACCAAAAAAAATACTTAAGAAAACAACACCTTAAAAATATACTAATTCAAATGGCAAAAGAGCTCCAAAAAGCCAATGAGGAGAAGAATGCCTTGAAAGGCAGAATTAGCCAAATGGAAAAGGAGGTCCAAAAGACCTCTGAAGAAAATACTACCTTAAAAATTAGATGGGAACAAGTGGAAGCTAGTGACTTTATGAGAAATCAAGAAATCATAAAACAGAACCAAAGAAATGAAAAAAGAAGAGAGAATGATGTTGATTATTTTATGCAACTCTGCCTCACTTAAATAATAATAATAATAATATAATATAATAGGGCCTAGTAGCCATTTGAAGCATAATAAAATGTCACATTTCCCTCCAGACTGCCCCCTGAAAGCTTCCAGTGGTACCTGGAATTCCCTCCTTTACATAAACATTCCTGAGTAAAGAAATTTTTGCTCTGAGAATTCGCTAATATTGCTATCCTTTTTTTTCTTGGATTAGATTTACAAATGTATTGGTCTATGGAATACCTGATATCACAAGTTATCCAACAATTCTCTGAAATTTCTGATCTTAGAGAATTCCTTGAATCGCTATGAAGTTAAATGATGCTCGCAGGGTCCCAGAGCCACAATAGTTAAGAAACAGGATTTGAACCTAGGCTTTGATTCCAAAGCTGGCTTTATATTCACTAAACCACATCACCTCTATTAATTAATTATACTTTTCTAAAAAGGATCAGTTATCAGATTAGAGCCAATTCATTTCAACAAGCATTTTTTAAGTGCATACTATCATGTACAATGTTCCTAATCTACTACTTTGGGCGTTGTCATGAAGATAATGTAAAATATCACCTGTTTTCAAAGAAATTACATTCCAGGAATGGGGATTGGAAATATAACATATACTCAGATAAATAAATGTAAAATAATTTGCAGAGAGAGAGAGCACTAAAAACCTACAGAGATCATGAAAGGTTTCCTGTAAGAGTTGGCATCTAAGTTGATTATTGAAAGGAGCTAAGGATTCAGAGAATCAGAGTTTGGGAGGGAGCCCATTCTAGGCATCTTAGACTCCCTATGTAAAGGGAATGGAAGGGCTCAAAAAGGATTTGGAAAAGCAAGGAAATGGAAAATTGAATACTCAGTTCAGGAAGTTTCAGAGTTTAGATTGCCAAGCCAAGCCAGGTATTTTTAAAATGCTTTTTGGGGTAGAGAACAAAGAAAGGTAAATAGTGAAGAAAGGAAGGGAAAGGCATTAAGAATGAGATAGATGCTGCCCTGGAAGGGCAGACTTATGTAAGGCCCTGACCAAGATACACACTAGGCCTCTGAAATTTGTGTAGTTTGTTAATAGAGGAAAGGAGAATATTTAAATAAACAAAAGGACACAGAAATCAAACTTTGCCTATCGCATAATTTCATTTGTGTTTGACCTCATGAGTCCTACGAGGCAACAAATCATTTCTAACCAGAGTGCCCCTAATAATATATTGAATTACTGAAATGAAAGCATTGTACATACTTCAGGCTTTATTGTGTTATAACTATTATTCCCACTACACATAGCAGAGATCTACTTTTGCAAATATTCTGGACAAAAATCTCTCCAGACTTACACAGAGCCATGGGTGGCTTCATCCCCTGACTATTAGATCAGCAGGGGGAGTACTCTTTCTAACCCCTTGACTCCACCACATACATCGTAATTGCCCTGCTAAGCAGGGGAAAACAGTAGCAGGTTCTCTTAAGGAATAGCATGATGGTGGCTCTCGTCTTGAAATTTATTATATATTTAACATCACTCTGCTTTTCTCTTCAATGAGAATATTAGTCTCCTATGGACAGGGATCATGCCATTTAAGTGAGTTATGCTCCCCTCCACCCTGCTTCTCCTCCTCCCTTCCCCCAATCACTGGCAGTAGTTAGTGACTAACAGTAGGTACTCAGGAAATTCTGGCAGTCTTGAAGTGAATTGAATTGCTTAATTTCTGAATTTCTTCAGGGACCATCCACCTGAATTCTGACAGTAGCTTACTCAACACTATGCTGGGCCTCAAGAGTAAGATTAATCAAAATATAATCTGAGAGGACAGCACTGTGGTGGGTCTTACTCTTCTCCATGGCTGCAATCCAAGGATGATCCATCTTTTCTTAAACGTACATAGAAGCAGGGAGGGACCTCTTGAGGATTCTCTAATGGAGTTAAAACTACCTGGGGCCACTAACCTGTCCAGCACATAGAATGTGTCATTTGATTATACAGTGAATGCACCAAGTCAGCAAAGTAACCGGGAAGAGACATGAGGATTCCACGTCTCAAGACGACTGACTGGTACCAAAATAGCTACCGTAGCAAGCCAGCAATTCCCTCTTCTGTGGGGAACAATTAAGCAGGAATGACACTCCACTCTGCAGAGGATAGCAGATTGTGGATCACAGCAGTTTGCCCTGTAGTTTTCCCATCTATCAGCAGGGAATGCACTGCATATTAAAGCACTTTGAGCTTAAGTTTCCTCATCTATCAGGCAACCTCTCCAGCCTGGATGGAAAGGAAAGAACAATTGTGAACTGCTGAGTCATAAAAATTCAACACATTTGAGGTTTGTTTATAAGCAAGCAATTAACTACTTCTTTTTTTGGTTGTTTGTTTCTTCTCATAAAAGGGTCCCTGAGCTTTGAAAGGGATGAGAACATAATTAAAGTGCAATTAGTTGCTAGGTAATCAAAAGCAGTGAGAAGAAAGAAGAGAGGAGCAGGGAAGAAGCTGTTTCGGCAAATCAGGTTGAGAAAGAATTAAAATACAGGGAGAAAGAGCCTAAAATTAAAAAAAAAAAAGTTTCACAGTGCCCTTGTTCATCATGGCTAGAATCTCACATAGGTCACATATTTCATGTGGATTCATGTGCATGTAGAAAAAAAATATTCAAAGGGCTGAACATTTATTATTCACTATGCCAAAAATACAGAAGCATGAATATATCATATATTTGTATTGGTGGAGTCTTCTTTTTAAAATATTTCATCTCTTATCATGTTTTAAAATCTCACAGAATAGAAATGTGTGTGCATGCATGTGCATGCATAATGCATAGGAAAGCAAATTTCACATATGAAGGAGCTGTGGTCACATGAAAAGAACATTAGATTTTGACTGGGATTCAAATCAAACCTCCACATTTAGGAACTGTGTGACTTTAGATGTGTCATTTTCATAAACAATTTTTTCATTTTCAAAATGCAAAATTATTTCATCTACAATTATAACACCTGCATTATATTATAGCGCCATATTTAGGGCTAATTCCTAACTCCAAGCCACATTTTGGGCCAGACCTCAGAGTGTGGTTGAATATTTCTTCTTCTGGCATACAGAGATAACTCTGAGAGATTGGAGTTTCCAGTACCCTCCCTCCTGAACCTCCATCCAGTGTGTTTCCTGTTGATTACTAGCCAGTCAGAATTTCTTAGCTGTTTAAAGAGGTATTCACAAAGCAGGCATAGCAAATTGTCAAAAAACATTTTCCCTAAACTAGAGAAATGTCTCACATGGCCATTGCGATGATTTAAGTACATATGTGTGTATTTGTTTATGTTTATGTTTATATATGTGTATATATATATATATATACTATATGCATATGTATATATATGTGTGTATGTGTATGGAAATATACATATATTTATGCATGTATACATGTATATTTCTATATCCTTAAATATATACATGTGCATGTGACATTTTATACAGCACTCTGTAGTTTATATAGCACTTTATACATTATCAACAGCCAAATCAAGGTTTTATTTCCTGAGTTTGGAGTTTCCATCAATCTATGCAAATTACAAGACATTTTTAAACTAATAAGTCTTACGTAGTTGATTGAGGCTCAGAGAGGTGTGTCACAAAACTAGTATCTGAGGTAAATTTTCAACCCATTTCTCTGACTCCAGATCCAGTACTCTGCCTCCTATGCTTGGCCTCTGTACCTATATCATCTATCAATATAATTTATCTTTATCTATATCTAGCAAAAATAAATAAGTTAAGGTTGGTTATCATGGTACATCTGCATATACACATAGGGCAGTTTCTAATACTTCCATGAAAATTAGGTGGGAAGATGCCAAATCTGGACACAATTGCTAGATCTATTTAACCTCCCTTGACTTGTTCACCATGTTCAGATTCCTGAAGGATACAGAACAAGGGAAATTCAAGCCAAATGCATAATCTTTAGTGACAGCCTAAGCATCTTTCCTAAATATCTATCTCCTTTCTAATTCTGGGGAATTAGAGAACTGAGATGAACAATGTAAAAAGAAACTTAGAAATTTTCCACATTATTTTCCTCTGAGTCTATAGTTTTAGAGAAAGTTTTGTGCATGTGTTTTATTTTTGCAACACAGACATTTACAGCTAATCTTCTTTCTGTGAGAGTTCTTTTGTAACAAAGTATAACAACTAAGTAAAACTAATAATACATTGATCTCATCTTAACATCTGAAAGAATGTGAAACATTCTACATCTGTAGCAGTCGCTACTTCTCTCTATTTTTTATTTAACAGAAATCTAATTATTATCCCTCTCAATATCAAACCCTTTGGAAAAAAATAAGCTAAGCAAAACAAATTCCTTTTAACAAATATTCCTACTTAATAAAAATTAATTCCCTCACTGACTATATATAATACATTATATTTATTCATATGCATGTATTAATTTATATATGTATTATTTATATATGTATATGCACATATGAAATAATATATATGCATATATGCAAGTGAAATAACTCTACGTTCTTTAAGATTATATCAATAAAGCAAAAAGATCTATCAGGTCCCCCAAGCTGAAGTGACTATAAGACTAGCCCTAGTAATAATCATTGGATTATTGAACCATAGATTCAAAACTGAAAGGGAATTTTGAGGTCATCTGTTTCAACACCTGAATTTTACAGATGAGAAATCTCAGATTCACAGAGGTTAAGTGACTTGCCCAAGGCACATATGTAATAAGTGGGAAAAACTGAATTTAAACATCAACCTTTTGACTTAAAATCTAGCATTCGTGCCCCTGAACCACGTTCTATATCTGTTGTCTAAAGACCCTTTCTGTGTTAGGAGGGTCTCTTTACTGATTAAGTATAAGGTATTATTATTTGTTTGTTTTTGGTCACAATCATTCTCTGGGGCCTTCAACTAATTTATGAATTGCTTGAGTTATGATCTACTTTGGAGGAGGTACTATCCACATAAATAAAATTATATATTTTTGAAACATAGGTCTTACGATATCTATACATAAGGAAGAAGGCAAGTATGTATATGGCTATGTCATAATGGAGGACTACACTATTTTTTATAGAATAAATTCTGTTCAAGAACCTTCAATGACTGCCTATTGTTTACCATGTAGCTTTTCTATCCCTTTGGATGACATTTAAGGGTCCCCACAATTTTGTGCCACTTTACCTCTCCATTTTAACTTTATTGTATATTACTACTGTCTACTTACTCTCTGACCCTGACAATCTGTACTACTTACTGTCTCCCATACTTGTCTTAAACTTTTGCATTTCTGTGCATTAAATTATTCTATTGCTTATACATATATTAAGCTACTTGTTAATTTCCTGCTAATTTTAAACAAAATTCAAATACAATATAATGCTCAAAGCTGTAATAAGAATAATGATATAAATGAGAACAATAACAATAGCTAGCATTTCAAATGTACTTTATGGTTTGCAAAGTGCTTCACAAATATCTCAGAACTTGATTGCACCTCTTTGATTCATTTATTGTTATTATTCATGTACTATTTTGTTCTCTAGCCATTAATGTTTGTTTTTAGTTCTCCTAACAGACTGTTAAGTTTCCCAAGTGTAGAGATTGCATCTTATTTAAATCCTTTATCACTTTCGGCACCAACAAGAGTACTTAAAACACCATAGATGCTTAATAAATGTATTAAATTCTCTCTCCATCTATGCATTTTCCATAGCAATGCTCACTTCTCATGTGACACTTGTCATATAATACCTTGTGCTGTATTTAATTTTGCTTCACACAAATGATGTGTCTTACCACCACCCAGTCTGTCAAATACATGAGGATAAAGATCATGTGTCATACCTTTGTATTCCCACAGAGACTAGCACAACTTTGAACATTTAGTCATTGTTCAATTATTGTCAATTGTGAGACTGAAAATTATTAAGCATTCCAGCACTGTAAGAGGTTATTATTTTGACATATATTGAAAATAATCTTGGAAAGTAGCACATTGTGGCCTAGTGCATAGTAATATAAATTAGTAGGATAGGATAGGATAGGATAGGATAGGATAGGATAGGATAGGATAGGATAGGATAGGATAGGATAGGATAGGATAGGAT